>JAOBAY020032934.1:0-14207 GCA_025331085.2 Zoanthus sociatus | reverse complement strand
TAAAACCCAATCTGAATTTGCATAAATGAAAATAAAACAATAGCTATTGTTAGTAAAGTTATTGTGTAAACAGCTTAAAGCCTTGATGGAATCTGATTGTACATTAAGAGAGGGTGACTTTTCTCTTATTAATAACATTTCGTAAATTAGACATTCAAACTTATTGTTGCATTTTCTCAAAATCTTAAAGTTATTACTAATGTCATTTGGTATAAGGCCATGCTCATTTGTTAGATGTCAGTGGGTCTAATTTCTAGGGTGGTGGGTGGATACAGGATAAATTTGAATATACGGATTTACAGAATTTCGCTTATCTTCTTTCACTTTTAAATTACTCTAGATCAGGAGCTATAGAAGAAAAAAAGACAACCAGCAAACTTCAGGTACATTAAAACCCATTATTGAATGACAAGTATCTTTCATTCTAATTTGCAATATTAGGCAGTTGAAAGGAAACAGTACAATGTGCGTTAGTTGTTGGATTTTTTTGTAAGCACTTCGCAGGGGAAGGGGGTGCATTGGGTGTATATATGAGCAACCCCCCCCCCCTCCTCCCTCCCTTCACACGAAATAAGACATTAATGTTAACTGCTTATGTCAATGAGAGCGGTTTTAACTCATGTTGAACATTGGTAGTTTTTGACTAAAATATAATAAAAAGTTTACTTGACGTAGTACTGTACATAAAATTTAAGTTAAATCACGATCTCGTTAGTTGGGTTTGACTAAATTACATCCTAAATCCACATGTTTTCTTTGGTCAACAGACATTGGTTGCTACACAGATGCGACTTGTGAATTTCGAATTTTTTCTCAATTGTAAGTACGCAATTTCGCCAACGTGGTTTAAATCTTACAAAATTGTTTCATTGTTTTGGATCTCAGATTAACATAATGGAATCAAGAGTACAAAGGGGGTAAAGGGGGTGTCTTGCTAATCACTCTTTTTTGCAGCCAGAGGCTGAATTGCCAAGGACTCAGCTCAACTAGCTATAGGTCAAACTGAAGGAGCTGCACTGCCATCTAGGTGCTCGGCCCTAGAACACGATCCATCCATACAGCCACATTTAATCAGCTGGGAGTCGATTTTGCGGTGAGGGAGGAAAACCGCAGTATCCTCAGAGTCAGATTGAGATCGACAAATCTTAGCCGTCGTGCGGAGCCCGGGAGTGGATTCTTGGTCGTAGAGGTGGGAGGCACGAGTGATGACCGCTACTCCAACCTAACTCCCCTTTGTTGAGACTTTTTAAACTGTGAAGATTAGTAAATTAATAAGATTGCAAAATTACCTAATTAGTATGAAGCTGAAATGTAAAGAACGTTAGTTTATCGTTGATTAAAACAATTCATTAACTCGGTGTTAGAAACGTGCAAGACGTCGCAAAGAAATTTCTGGTTAGTTAAGCTTCCTTATTTGGAAGAAAGTGTGGTCTAAATGCTCCTAGTTTTTAACGAAGTGTTACAGAAGAAACCCTGAGACCAAGCTAGTTAGCAAAAGCCTATGGCTGTTTAAGATGCTGCATACAAAGGAGTGTGACCTCAATATGACGATTGACAAAGACTAACGTGTAAATCTTGTGAATTATTTATTTATTTCAAGTTAATTAACGATTTTATTACTATTGTTATTCAGTTTCTGTCAACTTAATTGATTATATTGGAGCTTATCTAAGCTACATCATCATCGCTATCGCGCTGTTTGGGGGAATGTACAATGACATAGAACCGTCAGCACTCAGTGGAGAAATCAGCCGGGTAAGAACATCTTTGGTTAGAAAATGTTTTTTGTGGGTTGCCAGGATTTAAACAGGTATACAAACGCTCTCTTCAGTTTTCAGCATCTATTTTAAAAGCGTTGGCGTGACCTACTATGACCGCTGTATTTTTTATGAAGCAGCATGTTCGAAGTTAAGAAACAATGACGGTCTAACCTATCTTGGCGATTTACATGCGTAATTTAAGAAATTCAAAGCATGAAAATTAGAACTCAGGAGTTCCGAATCTTTGACCTCTTTGTAAAAAAAAATGATGGCGTGATCATGATAATGTTAGCAACTAATTCTTAAACATAGCATCATAGCTAGCAACTATGTAAAACTACTTCTGATGTATACGTCATGTGCATTTATACAAAATGTTTTGGTATAGTTTTCAGTAGTTTGTGTTCTTCAATGTTTGACTCATTGAAGTATTTCCACAGAACGCATTTGTATCCATGTACCTTATTAACTGTTTCACAAAGTTGATTGATTTATCAAACAACGTGTCTGACCTGGCTGGATACACTCACAGGTAATTGAGCTACTTTTGTCCGTAATTTATACAATAACAATCCCAATTCGTACTGTATGTGTTAAAGTCCATTTAAAAGGTGCAAAAACTTCGATTGAACTGTTCTTGTCAAGGTCATTCCAGGCTTCTGAAATTGCCGTTTTGTAGTCTTGTATACCTCACAAGAACAACTGCATATAATATTTCTTTTTCGATGTTGTCTAACTTAATTTTCTACAACAACCTCTTTAAAAACCGGCGACGCAGCTTTCTGTCATCACATTTATTCTTCATAAAAATATGGCTTTATTGGCCTTTCACAAATTGACAGTGTTCATAAAGTAACTTACCAAACTATGTTTGCTCTCTTGTTATATATACATCATTTTGTTATACCTGCCAATTCAAAATAGAACAATTCACGGATGTCAGCTTACTACTTTATTGCACAGATGTCAGCGGATGTCAGCTTAGAACTTTGTGTGGGAAGTCCGGTTGGCATAGTGGTCAGCAGTCGTGCCTCCCACTTCTAGGACCCAGGATTGATTCCTGGGCTCCGCACGTGGGCTGAGATTTCTCGATCTCAATCTGACTCCGAGGCTTTTTCCCCAGGTACTCCGGTTTTCCTCCCTCCGCAAAGTCGACTTTCACGCCAAGATATGAGCCGCTGAGCGATTAAACATTAGTCTCTGGCTAGGAAGAATGGGCGACCACTTCCTTCGCAATTGACGTTAAATAAAGTATTATCTATTATTGCAAAATGTTACAGATACTTGCATAGAAAATAGTCACAAATCATAAATGTTAACTCAAATCACAAATGTTAAACATTCGTTGAAAACTTCGTGAGTAGATTTCCAGCTTTTAATTGTTGCGTAGAAGCTGTTCAATTTCTTCTCCAGTTCTTCTTTTACCTTTTAGCTGCTATGGCTGCGTTAAAATTATTGCTTGACGCGGCTGGCATACAAATTTGCAGCTTTTTCAAAGGTGCACGACCTGATAAGGTGTTACACACATAAAGAGAAACCAACGCTTGTTTTTGACTCAGTGAAAAAATCACTGACTCAGGTAGGATTTGAACCCACGACCTTCGGGTTACTAGACTGCCGCTCTACCAGCTGAGCTACTGAGTCAACTGAGTCATGGGTTCAAATCCCACAGGTCTGAGTCAGTGATTTTTTCACTGACTCAAAAACAGCGTTGGTTTCACTTTATGTGTGTAATTCCTCGAGGATGATTGAAAACTTCCTGATCAGGTGTGAGGCGAAAGTTCAAGTCGCTTTTTCCTAAGGAGTTGGTGCACGTGAGGAGTTAGCAATTTAGCTTCTCTGCTGATGAACCGTTACTGTTTTTGCTATTTATTTTCAGTGGTATTCTAGTTATGTCTGTTCAGATATCCATTTCCCCCTAGAGAGTTAATAATTTTTGACCCATAACACGTGACATGTTTTCCTCCAATCAGAAAACGTATTTGAGGTGGGAAGTGTAATAAAAAAGTGAATGACTGGAATAAAAAACTGAGGATAAATCAACCTAAAAATTGGCTGGTTATTAATTATTAGTTTGTTTTTTTGTATGTTAACAGGATCGGTGAACTACTCGAGTACCTGAACGAAAACAAACAGGCAAAAACAGTGGAACCAAGAGTTGATAATCTAGCAAGGTATAATGAAACAAAAATATAGAAGCATCGTTATCCGAATTCAGGTGACGAAAGCAGCAGTTCTAGTTGTTGAAAGCTTGTATTTTATAATATTTCATCGGTGTACGTTTTCTAACAAATTTGTATAATCTGAAATTTTAGTTTAGAGAACTGCTTTCTAATATCTGTTTTCTTATTTTGTCAGTTAGATTAGGAATTTAATTTGTTATGATGTTCAGACTTCCGTACTCCCCACCGTTTCCATTTCTCATTTATTCATTCTATCTGTCATTCTTATTTTAGTTTTTTTTTTTTTTTTTTTTTTTGCTTTGTTTGATTACACGCTTTTAATGATAAAAGCCATTCCGAAATTGCGCGGGGAAATGGGACGAATTTTCAAGTTTAATCTGGCACCTCCACATGAGAGCAGAGACCAGAATATGGACCTTGAGACATGGTTCCCAATCCATACAAATATATGTAATGTTGAGACAGCGTCCCCCTAAACAATTTAAACTTTAAAATGTTTTATTAGTATTGTGACAATTGTAAAATGCCATCATTCACACACCATTTGAAGGAAACTGGATGATATGCCCATTTTAAGAGAAATGACATAAATCATAAAAATTTAAGAGGTATAAATGTTTTTTTGGGGATGCTGACTCAACATTATAGATACGTTTCTATGGATTTGCAACCATGTTTCAAGATCATAACCTGGTGTCTGTTGCCCTAAAGCATCAAACTTGATCAATTGACAACACGAACTTACATGTGGTGGTTTCAGAATATCGATTGCTGGTTGCACAGTTCACTGCTCAATTTCGGAATGACCTTCCTTCCGTTCCTCCCGACTTACCTTTTTTTAACATTCTTTCTTTTCCTCGTTAATTCAAATTTTTTTAAACGAAAGTCCCCCAAATTGTTTTCTTCAGAAAAGGTTGCATTTTTACTCTGACGAATGTAACATATGGGCCACCAAACAGCGATACTCCACTGGTTAAAGGTAATCACTATAGCAACCGGAAGATCTTTTCCGAATAAGTTGTTTTCTTAAATATCATTTGTTTGAAACACATGGGTTTTTTCATTAAAGCAATGCCTACATCCAAGAAATTGTGTTTTATCAGAAATTTGAAATGTTACCTTTTAGTAATTTATGTTAATGAACTAAACCTTTTCTTCATTAGGACTTAACTTGGAAATAAAAAGTGGAAGTAATTTACTCATAACTGGATGTACAGGTAAGGGTTATTAAAACCATGTCTGTAAATTTTAGGTGTCCGTTGAAAAAACAGCCCAAAGCGTATCCTGTCCTAAATAAACTAGGCAAAAAGCTTAGTAAAGTTGGTAAACAATGCAAGTTTATGTATTTTTGACTCTGAATCAGAATTTTATGGTCACCACCTTTTATTTTGTCTTTAAACGGATAGAAATGGTGTCATGATGATTGGCAGTTCAAATAACCCTATCAGTCCAATAACCCCCATCCTAGATTTTTGAGCTACATTGTTATTTTAGATCATATTGTATACTTCTTGGTAATCTATACTTTGTCAATTAAAAAACATTATGGGTTATGACTGTGCAGGAGGTACAACATCTAAACTAATAAAATAAAGATGGCTGCAGGACGACAAATTGGAATTTTCAAAAAATCTTTTCAGATATCATGGATATTAAAAAGAAAATAAAAACCGATCAGATATTTTTCTTGGCGTTGCATGTCATTCTGTTAGAGTTTCTTTTAACGGAACGATTCCGAACTTTTGGTTGCCATTTCTGATTTTGCCTTACAGTATCGACTTGAGTGACTCCGAGCAAAATTAATGTATTCATATATTTTATTGAAATTGAACTCAAACGGTTCTTTGTTTTCTATTAAGTGCACATTTTATGCTCATTGGATTGTATCAATACGATAGCTCGTAACTACTTAACTAAGTAATCTCAAGATATAAATAAAGCAGGTAATAACTGTAGAGAAATTCGTTGAGCATTGGTATCTGTTGCCTATTGCCCTGTGCAAAATCAGTCTAGCTCTATATATTTGCTCTTTTTATCTCATCCGTGCACGAAGTACATTAATAAGATATTGTGATGGGGCTAAATTGACAATCTCCGTCCGGCTGTTACATAGCATGGCAATTAGGACTAGGGTGAGCATTTTTAAAAATATGCAACGGTCAAACATGGCGGATTTCTTTCAGGCTTTGCATTGCGCTTTGTCTTAATGAAGTCTACTCTACAGTTATTGTTTTCCAGCTTTAATGTAACGTGAAGCTTAATCCGGCAAATTCAAACAAGATTGAGGAAAGTAAACAGTGGAGTTGTCTTCCAAAGATTTGTCAACATATCAGCATTCGTATCTCAGCCCAGTAGTTTTACAGTGAAGATGGGAATGATCTGCAAAAAAAAAACGAAATAAAAATATTGATCCGAAGAGGATCTTGGCAGTCTCTTTAAAATGACAGGCTATCCATCCTTTGTAATAATAGAAGCAAAATCAGATCAAATTTCCGAGCTAGAAAACATTGTTTATCCCTGGAACTTCTACCTCTTAGGAAAAACGTGTTTTACTGCTTCTTACATTTTCTTATATATATATGTGCAGATTTTTAAGAACAAAAATTTTAAAGTATATAACCAGATTTTAATTTTTTATTCTTGAGTATGTGTAAAGAGTGAAAGACGGTAAGAAAAGGTCTATAACAAACCGAGCAGTATTATCGAACTCTTTTATTGCTTCAACCAAATTTTTTTCTAAAAAAAGTGTTTTACTGGCGAAAAAAAGAAAGTTGTAATAATTTAATAATTGGTCGAGAAAGTCATATTAACGCGGTCTCTACTGAGAGGACCAGGAAGGCAGCATAAAAATGGGCTGCTAAACACATTGAACTGGATATTGATTACGCTACATCAAGTGACCGCGCCCAGAAAACTCGTGAATCTCTTTAATAAGACTAGTCTTGTTATCACTTATGATCAAACTCCATAGGTTAAGCTAAGGGCATTCTTGAGGCTTTTGATCAAGAAAGTGGCACTGTAATCTCGCCCAGTTTGAAGAATGTTCAGAGCATTTGTACATTTTTTGCGGTTAATATTTATCTGGTGTAAAACCTTTATAGAAGCGTGCTTGGATGTTTGGAATCCGATGCATAAATTTGAAAAACTTGAAGTACGTCAAAACAATCCAATATGGCATGACATGACAAAACTAAGAACAATGGAGTAGTCAGAGGTGCCGCCCAAGCAAATGATTAAGCTTTCAACAACGTGCCATAAAGACCTCATTAAGAAGTTGAACCAATCATTTTTATCATAAAAAATTGAGTCTGAAGTAAAAAAGGTGGGGTGCACGCCCATTATCCAAGCACCCGCACTTAAAATGGGCACATTGAACACTGTCGTTAAAAAAAATGTATGCAAATATGTCAGCGCTTCATGGTAATTACTGTAAACGAAACGTTGTATAGCGAACTTATCGATTTTTCAAAACGTTTTAATGACTTCATGCTTTCGAATCCCGAGACCCCTTAAATTTTTTTATGGTTTTTTCTGAAAGCTAAAAGATGCAATATAAATGCAATGTTGCATCAAAGATTAGATAACTTGCATAGTAAACTGGTATTTATCATATTTGAAATTCATTATAATGTGCACTTAAGTATGAGTTCCGGGGATGTGAGGTCATTTTCCCGAGAAATGCAGATTCAGCATCAAGAAATACATAAGATTACAACAGTAGTCGATCGATACTAGTCTTTGACGTATTAAGTTTGTCGTTTTGAAATATCGGCCGAGTCTATAAAAGCTCCAACTTACCATAACGTTTTTTTGTTTCTTCATGATGCTAACAGGTAGCGGCAAAAGTTCTTTACTGCGTGTTCTGGGTGGAGTTTGGGAGGAATCTTCTGGTACGTGATGCTTGCTAGATATTTTATTACGAACATTATATAAGTGTGTACAGCATGTATTATTAAACTACAGACTAGATTTTTTTTTCCGAAAACATGGATCCACAACCCTGATTATACTTTGTTGGCTATGCTGTCCTGACCAGACCTAATAAGTGCAACACAGCTGTTCACGGCTACTAACTTCCATGCTCATTGTATATTAGAAGCAATAGATGTAATATCTTTAATAACTGTAGGTAGCTATCATGCATGCATGTGCTGTCATGACCATAATTAGTAGGGAGGGACTATAGTCTCCCTGTGCTGTACCAAAAGATAATAAATTTGTTACAAGTCCATAGTTGTTTAAGAAGATGAAATATCATGAACATCTTTTTGCTCACGAACTTTTTTAAACTCAAATCTTCAGATCGGGTTACGTTTAGTAATTTTGATATTGGGAGTCCTATTTTCTTTGCAGGAGAAGTTTCCAGGTATATATCCTGTAATCCCGGAAGCCTCATGTTCTTGCCCCAGAAGGCATATCTTACGGATGGATCTTTAAGGCAACAGGTAATTGATAACAGATAATACATGTGATTTGTTTTGTCGTATGTTATCGTATATTGTCAATACATCATAGACATTATAGCAAACCCTTATGATAAAAAATTATGTATTTTTTATTGCATTTACATGTTAATAAGGTTTGCATGCGACAAAGCCTTGAAGAAACCATTTCTTCCAATAAGCCATAACATTGTGGCAATATTATTAAATGCCACTCCATTATAAATAAAGCAATAAAAGTCTCTATAAAAATACTTGAGCCGTACCGCGACGCATTGTTTCTGTTTTTTTTTTTGTTGCACAATCATTTGTAAAAGATCTACCAAGTTTCAAAAGAAAATTCGAATTTCTAGTGCTTATTTGTTATACTCAATATATGACTAAATGGAAGATTCAACATTTTACTACAGTTTTAAGGTTAGACTGCTGTTGACGTTCATTTAAATTTTACTTTTCTTTCATTTAAAATAGTTTATTATATTGAACACAGTACTAAAATGGATTTGCATTGAAATACATTGACATGTTTTCTTTAAATAAAGAACTTAATCTTTTTGAAAAAGTTTTTTCCGAAAATTGAAGATCAACAGAAACCTAATTAATAAAACAAACGATCTTCTTGCTCCCCCCAGAGAAAAACTAGTGGACGTGCGTTGATTTAGTTGATTTAGGAGCTGTGCTCGTAAAACAGCTAAACTGTAAAAATGTCTTCTTATCTCTTAAGATTATTTATCCCGATGAAGAGCCCGTGCTTCGTGAGTACGCTGAGTCAGGTAAACTCATAAACACTGTCTGCAAACTTGTACTTTATATTAATTACTTTTAGTAGTGAAATACAGATTTAAAAACAGGTAATAAATAATAAATAAATATGTGATGACTTGTGATATTATTTTTTTGCAGCAAATACGTAGAAACTGTTCATATTTAAATGCGAGTACAGACTCAACAAAGCTGATTGTTTTTCTTTAAATATTTGACTTAGTTTATATATTATTTACAAAAATATTTATTTGATTTATCTAGTGCGAAAGATATAGCAAGATTCTGACATAATGGTGGTGGTGAATTTAATCATTGTGATGGTAATGGAGACTATGATGATAGCTAAGGTTTTGATCACGATAATAATTATCATGATCTTGATGATAGTGATTATAATATAGTGGTGATTATGATAATTAAGGTTTTGATCACGATACTGATAGCCTTGATGATAGTGATAGTAATAGTGATTATGATGATGATTACGTTGTTCGTCACGATAGTAATTATCATGGCTTTGATGATAGTTATAGTAACAGTGATAATGCTAATGGTGTCAGAGATGATATTTGTGATGGCAGCGACGATGGTAGCTGATGTAAGGGAACCTGAAGATCGGACGTGAAGCGTTTTTGATGGCGATGTTGACGGTGATAGATGATGATGATGATGATGATGATGATGATGATGATGATGATGATGATGATGATGATGATGATGATGATGAATTGGATTTGATACTGGTGTTGTTACAATCTTGTATCTGCAATTTAATTGTTTCAATTTTCGTTTTGGATGTATTTCAGGATCTGAAGACAACGAAAGACTCTTCAGTCTGCTTGAGACCGTTGGGCTGGTGAGTTCTTGAAATGTTGACAGTATCAGTGATGGCCTCTTTAGTATCTAGAATAGGAATCATGAAATCAGCAAAGAACTGTGATCGCCTGTAACTAGGTGAATTCTGTATTCACTCTTCAGATGGGCTTGTGTGAACGTGTTGGCCACGTGGATGCTCCTGTCGACAAGAATTGGTGAGAATCAGTTATGATCTATACATACGACTAAGAGATTCGAGATTCTTTTTATTCATAGCAACAATTTAGTGAAACACATAACACTACAAAAGCAAATAATACAAAAAGTAAAAATAAAATAAAGTAAAAATAATAACTGTTTTCATTCTGAACACATTTCTGAGCTGTCGTTATAAAAAAAGAATCGCGATAAGCTTTTCTAAATGCCACATTTTATTTTATTAATATCTAAAAATACAACAATCAGAATTGAGCAAGTGTGTTGACACGTAGATAGTTGTGTTCAAGCTATTTATGTTTCATCTTGACAGACTTTCTAACCTTTGCTTTTTCTTAGATAATACCTTTTTCTCGACATTTGTATCCTAAAATACACGTGCACTGATTCAGAAAAATGTATTTTTTTTGTCAAGAAGGTTTTATTCGCTACATTTGCAATGAACTACAACACTCAAAACTAACATGAGCACACAAATTCGTTAGCTACCTTTTCTTATCCTTTTGTTACTCACTAGGGATGACATGTTGTCGCCAGGCGAGATGCAGAGAGTGTCATTTGCAAGACTATTTTATCACAGCCCTACAGTTGCAGGTTTGATGACTTCTCCAATAACTTTCTGAATCCTTCAGAGTTCTTTTGATATAGCTGCACGCTTATTTTACAACTTTTCGTATAGCTATTGATCAAGGAAAAAGATAATCGCCTAAATTCTTCCTTATCTCTTGTTGAATTTGTTCAGTAATTCAATATAAATGATAATTATTGTGACTGTAGTAATGATATGATTACGACAAAGATGTTACTACTATGAATTAAAATTACTCTCAAAAATGGCACATCATCCCGTTTTCTCTCTCTTTTCAGCTTCTACCCTCGCTGCTCCGCATGTTCTGAAATGCTTGGTTGTTACTAGTTCTGTATCGTTTTTGCATAATCTTTTAGTTTGGGTTTATTGCTATCTCCACAGTTCTTGACGAAGCGACTAGTGCTTTAGATGTGGCATCCGAGCACGCAATGTACACCGAATGTCGCCGTCGTAATATTACAATTATTAGTGTTGGTCACCGTGATTCTTTGAGACAGGTTTGTAGAGCCACGTTTGTTCAACATAGAAGTCACGATTTGATTCTCATTAATAACATTAGTTGTTCTTCCTCGAAGCAGCAGTTTCACTTTCTTGAATGCTATCTAAGCTTCTTACACTCTTATAAAATAATTTAGATAGTACGGATATTTTGATTGGTCTACAAGTGTGTTTTCATAACACTATGAAGCACAAAAATGACGTTAGTAAGATGGTGTGCTGTCTCCACATTTTTTAAGGAAATCAAATGAAATTTTACATACTCACTTCGTAATCGTCGTTCTTTTTGTTCAGACGGGAAACAGTAATTTTATAAAAGATGTAAAAATGTTCCCGTTCTTTAATAGCGTGGTGCAAACCTTGGCAAAGTTTGTGAGAATTATCAAGCTGATTTAAACCTCGACTTCGTCTCGGTTTTCACTGATCTGCTTTCGAACTCTCCAAACGTTCGTCTCGGTTTTCACCAAGCTATGAAGATACGGAGAACATGTTTTATTTCTTAAATAACAATCTTCATAAGATGGAATTTCCTAACCTACACTTTCTGGTTTTGTATTATTTGGGACTGACGCTTACTCTGTACTCGGGACATTCATTAATGAAACTGTAGCAGAGTTTTGGAGCCAGTGCATACAGTTTTTATTTGTGTAGCACTCTATTAGTTATAATCTGATCTTTTAGTTTTTGACTGAGTAGGAGGACCCGACAGGAAAACATTTGGGTCAGACGTTCTAACCGATAGCCAAACTATATCCCGTCCGGTCCGACCCAACTTAGTCAATAAACGCTGTCTCATTAGACATTTGCGTAGTACTGTATTGTATTGTATTGTATTGTATTGTATTGTATTGTAACAGCAGGCATCTGTTCATCTCGTGCGTCTGTACGCTAGAGATCATGTGTTGTTTATTTGTAATCGTCTTTGTACGGTTTGTATTACTTATATGAAGAAAAAAAGAAATATCCATATTTATAAAAACTTTTAAAAACGATCTCTCGATTGAATTTTGTAAAATATAAGCTTTCGGCTGTTATTCTACGGCCTTTCTTTTATATTTTATAAAATTCTATCCAGAGATCGTTTTTAAAAGTTTTTATAGATAAGAAATATCCAGTGTGCCATCTACAAGAACCAAATACAATTCTCAACGCAACATCTCACTGCTAATCATGGAATATCTGGTGGTTTTAGGAAGTTTGGTCAATCAAACGAATATATAGAAAAATAAGATATAGATACTTTGTATTGAGTTTTAAAAACTTTATTGCTGTATACGAATTGATATCCAATATGTTTATTTTATCCAACAGTTCCATGACCAGGTTCTTCATTTGGATGGGGCTGGTGGCTGGGATTTACTCCCCCTCCCACAGGAGTAGCATGGAGCTCATAATAGACCACGCAACACTAAATGTTTACTCTAAGCATTAAAGAGACACTGATGCGCACTCTAATTACGACAATTCAGTTAGGCTTTTGTGTGAGATAGATTTGTAGGGAAGACGTAGAAAATATCCACAATTAACTATATTGAACTATGATTTAAGAGATTGGTACTCTACTCTAATACGCAGCTATATTAATAAGTTCTTAACATTCTCAGTTAAATAAACGTCTCGAGTTTGATCTCTTTGTATGAACTATAGTGATGTTTATTTTTGATTCTATTGCAATGATTACCGAAGGTAAGCATTTTCATACAAACTTGTAAACCTTTGCAAAATCTTGGTTTATTAAGGACACACGATTTCAACCAACTCGACTCGTCATCATTAGCTTCAGGTCTACAAGTTTTTTAATTAGTTTGTTGTTTTTGAATTGCTATCAAACTGAACTAGCAAAAAAAGCGGCCGAATATAAAGCAATTCATCGAGTCGATCTTTTACTACGTAGCCAAGCTGCGTACCTCCAAATAAAAGTATATCGTTTATAGTTCACGAAGAACATTACACGTTATAGCGGCCATTAGCTCCAAGCACAGATCAGATTTTGCACCTAACACTTATTTGTTATTAAAATTAAATTTTCTTTACTTCTTATGAGACAGACTCTTAAGAAATGAGTCTATGATAATTCAATCTAACGGTAGAGTTGAACTATATATATATTAAAAATAGTAAATTTTAAACGATTATGTATCAGCCATGGACTTTTGTGCACAACGAAAGTAAAAAAAGTATTTTCACCACCGAAAAACACCTTGATTTTTGGAAATTATTGCGTTCCATTTTACAAATATATTATGTATTAGATTTATGAATTAATTAATATTAGAAAAAGCAAAAAAAAAAAGGAATATAGATTAAAATGTATAGCATTCAAAAAAATGTGAAGGCACAATATATTGTTAAAGTTCAATAAAATATGAGTCAGCTATTTTATGCAGTATGGTTTTAGCTCACTTTGTCATAACTGAGGCATTTACTTTGTTAATGTATCTAGCATGGGTTCTGTGACCAGGGTGCTGTGCAGATATTTAAGAGACAAATTAAGTAAAAGAGAAAAAAACATATTGAAAACTCTTGTTGTCTATTCGTGGTACATTGAAGTTAACTTGAACTTTTCTGGAACTCTTCTGGTTAATTCTTCATCAAGTTGTTTGTATGTTTCCTCCTCAAAACATTTTCTTTTTATAACTTAAAGAATTGCCACAAATGGTTACGCCTTTGCTACGCTTTGATGTCTTTCATGTTCCATCGATCTTTTTTTAACAATTAACACTTATTGACTGAGACCGAGGGAAACAGTATGTTTTGTGAGCCCGAGACGCCAATGCTTCCCGAGGCAGAGCCGAGAGAAAATGGCCGTCGAGGGACCACAAAACATACTGCTTTCCCGAGGTTAAGTTCAATAAGTGTTCTGTTATATACCAACTATCAAAGAAAAACAAAAAGCAGCTTTTAAATAATTTTTTTATTATTCAAACCTGTGTTTTGT
>JAOBAY020032868.1:0-14210 GCA_025331085.2 Zoanthus sociatus | reverse complement strand
CCCCCCACCCCCAAACGTAAAATTGACGTCTCTTGTGGGCAAAATCGATATGTGAGGCCTCCCTTAGTCAGTGTTGTTATCTCTGCGGTTGATACAAAAAAACAAGATGTATAATTTGTCTGATTCAGACTCAGACTTAATTTATTTTTATCTTTAATTCTTCCCCTGAGAATACATAAGTTTGAAATTACGTAAACTGAGTTATCGAATAATCTAAATGCGGGCCAAACGTACCTTTCCAATTTGAGTCCAACTTTCCTGAGATATTGTATAATTAAAACTGCGACTCGAATTAAAATCAAGAATGAAGCAGTGTATCTTCTTTCAAACAAGGTTAAAGCGATCTGGGGGGAAAAAAAACAAGCGCTCTACGCTTGTAAATTAGTTCTGAGAACCAACGCGCTTCGTTGTGTTGTGTGTCTAGGATGAAACATACAAGTTTCACAGTGAATTATTTGTATTTTAGATTTTTTAGACACTAAACCATTTGATGTGACGTGGTCCGGCTGCGTACTGCAGATGTTTGACATGAGAATTCCATTCTACAAAAATTCTGTAATGGCGAAAACGTGTTCTGGCTTCGTCAGCTACGTTGTCTTAGCGACTTTTGAGCCAATCATCGTGTGTGAATCCATATTTGGTAAACGTTGCGCAAGAATTGCCTTTTCTAACGAAGAAAACGGAAAAGAAAACAACCAATTTTAAAGCAATGTTTGTTTTAAGATGCAAGCTTTTTGCCTGTGGATATTCTGCAAGTTTTACTTGTACAAATCACGTGTTAGTCGCCAACACAGAGACTAATGTTGTCCTGACAAACGTTAGCCAAAAAACCTTATTTTTTTTTTGCAGGGTTTAACATCAAAGTTCTCCTCTCCTTATTTTTAGTTAAGCTATTATCATTTGTAATTAAATTTTAGGCATTTTCGACGTTTCTGTCTCTCATAAAAAAGCTTTTTAAAATAAAACAGGTTCTAATAAAACAGGCTCTAAAAAGAGTGTGTTTTGCTGAAGAGCTAGGAAATAAGTTTTGTTTCCGTTTTAAAACCGTTACCACGGCAAAGTCCGTACGAATCAAATACTGCAGATACATAAATAGTCTTTTTATGAAAATATTTTGTTGATAATATCATTTTTTAAGAGGGTTTACGTGTTATTTCAGTTTGAATATAATTAAATAAAAAGGTATTTAAAAATGAGACAACCAGGTGTAAGAAAAAGTGACAACAATTAAAAATTGTGTTAGTCGTTTTTATAGAAAAACGAAAACTTGCATTAATGCAATAGAACTATGATAATACGTCTTAAGTGAGATGAACTTTTCTTTGAAAAAAAATTCAACAACGGAAAGCTCGTGATTTTTCGGAAAATTGATTTTGATGGAATTTAAATGAACAAAACGTAGATGGATTAAATTTGTTTTACATTATAATAGGTGAATATAATCGTCCACATCTGCAAGAACTCTTGGCAGCTTTGAATTAAATTTTAATTGAAACCGTCTGTGAGCTTTATGAAATAACATTAGTCGTCTTCCTTTTTTTGAATTTTTTTCCCCTAACTGGCAATATATATTTAATAATATTGAAAAATCTTTTGAATCAACCTTTTTAAATGAAACGCTTCGTAAAAGTAATAATCAGAGCACAAATGTTTTCATTTGTGTGTTTTTGTATTAGCTGCTGGAAGTCGCCATTAATGGTTGCACCCTTTCAAAACATGCTTTCATGTAATTTCGGTTGCTCTTACAGCCAATAAAAAAGAATGGCGGTGATAACGGCGAGCAAAATATCTTCAATGTGAAATTAACAATTTAAAAATAAGATAAAAATTTACTTTATTATTTATATTTTATTAATTACAATTTAACATTTATTGTTATTTGAGTTTCATCTTATTTCTTCTTTCGAGACAGTGTCAATAATGTGCGTGTAAGATGACTTAAGCTTTCCGAGAAAAGTGGCATACCACGTTTACTGGTTTGACGAACGTCTTCGAAAAAACCTGAAAAGTTATTTTAGTCATCTATAGCCGGCTGCTTACGTGCGGTGTACCCTTTAAAACTGCAAGCAATTTGCTAGAGACAGAGTCTTACAAAGAGCAAGTTCATACTTGGCGTTGAAACGGGCCGAAAGATTTTCCGAAACTATTACCGTAGCAAAGGCCCAACACATTAACCACTTTAAATTATAAAATGGAAAACTACACTCCATCAAATGATACTCAAATTTCATCAATTCAACCAGCAATAGCTTTTACTTTGCTAACTGTGTCCACAATTATAGTAGTCGTAAATATTATTGCGATTGCGAGTGTGCTGCGTTATGGGAAACCTCGAAACTCGCCAGACATCTGGGTTTGCTCGTTGTCTATGGTAGATATTCTTCACTCTTGTATACCGTGCTCCATTATTCTCTATATCTTCTTTTCCAATTCAGAAAGTTTCGATATATCGCCAAGACTTTGTCAAGTACAGGGATGGTTTCTTGTATTCCTGCGAATTACTTCTTGCACAGTCGTGGCCGTTATGAGCTGTCAGCAGTTTCTGAGAATCTTTTTCTCTTCAAGGTTTCACGAGATTTGGAAACAAAGTAATCAAATTATTATTGATGTAGCTATCTGGATTATCTCAGCTTTTGTTGCATCGTTGCCATTGACAGAAATGGGAGAATTTTCACCACTCAAAGACACAGCAAATCTGTACTGCACGGCAAAAAACAAAACTCCATTTGGAATGTTGTTGTTCTCTCTGTTGATATTGTTGATGGTTCTGACATTTGGCGCGATTTTGGGCTCGCTTGTAGTTTTAAGAGTTGTTTTCAGTAACAGCCCAACACGCTTTGAAAGCTTCTCTAGTCCAAAAACTACTATTTCTGGGAAACGAAAATATAAACTCATCCACGAGCGTCAAAATAAAATCTTAACAAAGATGATTGCTCTGGTTTGCTCAATCTTCTGTATCTGTCTTCTTCCAAGACTGGTAAGTGAAAGGTATGAGATAAGATTATCCGATTTCGTTTGAAGTATGAGTTTAGTTTCTTTGAAATTAATTAAACGATTGTAAAGACTTTTACTCTTTGTATAAAGACTAAATTTCAAATCTTGGGAGTTTTGTGTTTTTTCTATGATTCTGCGTGCTATTTTGAATATTTAAGTTTTAATGTTTTCGTGTTGGAAATAAAGTTTTTTAAACCCGCGAATATACACTTGTTTTTATAAGAATATTGTTTTTCAAACCGAAGCTAGATATTCTTACTTTTTTTGGCCTATTTTAGGCTGACAATATTCTTGAATATAATATTTTCAGTTTCGTTAATGTAATCAGTAATGTTTTTTTTTTCAAACATGCAAACTTATCAGTATCTTCTAACAAAATCTGAGCTTTAGCATTATTCTTAAAATATTCTTAAAATTTGGCCTATTTCAGCCTCAATATTCTTATAAAGTATATTCTTATCAAAAAAAGAGTGTAGTTGTATGAAATGTTTTGAAACAACATTTTTCAAAATGATTCGTCTCCAACATATTGAACAAAAACTTTTAATTCTTTTGCACATGCCGCAAGCACGGTAATCCAACTATAAGCTGATAACAATGGCTCCTCATCAATTTAAAAGTACGTCTTATTCTCCATTGTACTAAATAGCCATTACCGTGTACTTAGCTTGGTAACTATTCCAAGAATTTGTCTTCTTTTCAGAATATTTACGCCTAGTTAATTTTTATTAACTGGTGTTTCACTGCCCACACTTTTAGGATTTTTCAAAATATTACTCCGTATTGCATTTATAACTTGTAATTAGCTTGGTAACTATTCAAAGCATTTGTCTGCTTTTCATAATATTTACCCCTAATTTGTATTAACTGGTGATTCATTGTTCACACTGTCATCCGCCTCATTTGTTATTCATTCGCCTTATTTGTTACACTCTTTTTTTTCATAAGAATATACTTGATAAGAAAATTGAGGCTGAAACTGGCCAGATTTTAAGAATAATGCTGAGGCTCAGATTTTGTTAAGAATATAGTTTTGCATGTTTGAAAAAAAAAGCTCTACTGATTACATGTATTGCAATTGCACTCTGATCACAAATAGCAAAGCCATATACAGATTTATTACCTTTCATTTCCACAGTCATTGTAAAAACGAAAATTCCGTGTCACCGATATTCCTAAAACTAAGAATATTCGTAGGAATATTTTCAGCCTAAAATCGGCCAAAAAATAAGAATATCCAGCCTCGGTCCGAAAAACAATATTCTTATAAAAAAGAGCTGTACGAGTTTAACTTAAAAACATGTGGCTTGTCAAAATGGCAGAAGTCATGAAATACATTTATTTTTCAGGGAACTTATCATACTGTATTTCTGGTAAACATACGTTTGACAGAAGAAAGAAAACAGCAGAACGAAAGCTTTTTATGAATGTCGCTTCTGTGAATTGAAATTGACATGGCTAAGTTTCACAGGCCGCACAACAAAAAAATATTTTAACATGCTTTCTGCAGTAGAAACAAAACTTTTGAATGAAAAGACCACTGAATATTTATTTTGCTTGTTTATAAAACGTTTGATAATTCTTTGATTAATTTTTACCGCAATTAACTATGTTGTTTATCGTTCAGAACTCGCAGAGAATTACAGATGATGGCGGACTTGAGACAGTTCTATAAATATTGTTTCAAAATATTTTTACACGGTAAGACAACATTCAAGGTGGCACATTCAAAATTACACATATATTGTATTTTAATTATAAACCTTCAATTTGGAGAAAGATGCTTAGAACCCTTGCATTTTAAAGTGTGTTAAATTGTAATTATGTTTGAAAAGACCCGATACTAATCAGATGAAAAAACTGCCGCGAATAGCACAGGGAAAAAATGTTTTTTAAGCTGATAATCGTTAAATACAGTAAGGTATTGACAAAGTTACTAAAACACAATAATCCACCACTCGAATGCTGTTGAAAAATATTTTACAAGCACAAGGACAATCAAAAGAAGTTTTAATTTATGATGTGCAGGCCATTTGCTTTCATTTATGTATCAAAATATTCTATTTCTAATAGGGAAATTTCGAATCTGAGTAAGTTAAGGCTTTCAAAAGATAAAATTCCGCGATTTGAACACAAGTCCGCAATTCTTCAGAGATTTCGAGAATTTCTGCGATTTCGCGGCACCAAAATGTATATGTCTTTGTTTACATAGTATTTTTAGCCGTGTTGCACAGGCTTAACCTCGATTTCGCGAACTTTTTTGAGCCGCGCTGCTCGTGGACAGCAGTTTCAAATCAAACAGCATGGAATGCGAAACTGGAGTACTCCGTTTTGTAGATGTTCTTTTTGCATTCATCTATGTAGTATGACTATGAATTGTTCGTTCACTTCCAAAGGTTCACCTTGCTCTGCAATAGGATCAAGGTCGACTTTGTTGCCCTTAGAGTCGTGCAACGACGATATATCAAAATATTTGCAGCGTCTCGGAGTTAGCCTAAAACGAGGATGGGCCACAAAGAGTGGGCTTCAATTCACCGAGCGGGATCTGATCCTAAATAGGGCCGGTTTATTTAGTTTGTCTGACCAAGAAAGAAGATCTTTGGTTATCTGTCCAAAGCACAGAACAGAATTGACTGTAGAATGGACTGGTCGAAAGCGTGTCTCATGTTGTTACCCAACACACAAAACAAAAAAAGTTAACAAGAAACAAAGCAAGAACCCACGCAGAGTTAATTTTGCGATATCACAGGAAATATTTGCACACTATAAACGAGCTGTACCAGTTGGGTCTGGTAAGTATAAATTTTTAAAAAATAGAAACAGAAAGCTAGTAGCAGCGGTGATCGTGGGGGTGAAAAAAGCAAGGTAAAGACAAGAAGGCTCTCATCTCTTCGCCAAGTGCGTCTCATGCAAAGTTAGTAGTTAAGATACGCAAAACTATCAAATGCCCATAATTAGCTCAACTACAGAATACCCCACAACTGTCGGTAATTTATTCGAGAGCATTCGTCGTTCTTTAAAAATAGATGCGAAGTTAATTGATCACGAACAATAGTTGCGGGATATTCTGTGGTTACTCAATTGTTTCCTAAAGTAGTGAAGCTGAGTGTTAAGAATTGCACCAAAAGACCTATTTCAGGGCCGATTTGTTGGCAGGTGTTTAGTGTTAACCCTGGGTTAATTAAGCATTAGTCGCACTTTCAAGCGTAATTTTTGACTCTCGTTTCGGTCAAAAAGGTAGGATATTTGTACTATAAGACTTAAGGAAAGCAAGCACCTGCTGAGTTTCTGATGGATGACAAAACATTGTTACTACTAAGTAGGAAACAATTAGACTAACTTTTCAAATTGTTTTCCATCAGTAGCAGCACCAAATTTTAAAACAAATCATCAGACTACAGTAGACCAGGGCCAATAAGCTTTCTATTAACACTAAGAAGTCAAATTTTATTTTATTTAAAAAAAACTTGACTTACATCTTTCGATTACCTTACTAAAATTGATGGTGTCAACTGGCAAAGTTTAAGTCCTAGGAAATTTCAATAGTCTTGGAAATTTCAATATTTCAATATTTTCATATTTTCTTGTTTTTAAATTAATCAAATAATTATTTTTTGTGTAAAAAAAATCAAATTGTTTTAAATAAGTTTACTTAGTTATTAAGGTATAGTCCTTCTTATAAGCCTTGTCAGGCTTCCATGTAATCGCTTTCCGTATTGCACACGAAATTGTTAGGCGCGTAGCTATTTGTACGCGAATACGCACGTGCACACCTCAAATTTTGTTTTAAAGTAGTATTTGCAAGCAGGAGAATCTTTAAGGAATAGTAATAAAAGCGCCGAGTTGCATGTCCGAGTCTGATTATCCATATGTTAAATCAGTAGGCAAGCTGTCTGCTGGATTTGGCGCCAGTATTATAGGTCGCTATCGCGTCGTTGAAGAACCTTTGTAATTGCCATTTTAAGCATAACAAAGATACAGGTCATTAAATTGCTACTAAAAGATTTATTATATTGTGTTTCACTAAGAGCATGTGATTAAAATATCCAGCGGGGCAAACAAATTTCGAAACAATTAGCACTTTGCCAAAAATCACTTAGTAATCTTGTTAATGTGTGCGTACCTCGGAATAATTCCGCTACGCGCCTGATTGTATGTAAAATAAAAATGGCAAGATAAAAAAAAATAAAATGATTAAACAATACGTAGAGTAGTAAATCAAGTCTTTAGAACCGTTGCTAATAAATTGTCCAAGCTTGTGGCCTAACTATGCTATTTCTCTTGTTTCATTTTAGCAATATGTGGTGTATGCCGTGCAGAACACTACAGAGTTCGTGAGGCTGGACGAACTAGCACAGAAAGCGATGTAGCACAGGTTCAGTATGCATTCTATTTTAATTGTCACATCAGCTGGAGTTTTCATAAACTAGCAATCATTTGTAAATTAATAGACGATCATACTGTTACACTGATGATGGCCTCTGCATTGCTTATGTCAACTAAACACCATTTTTCTTTGCAGATAGATGAAATCTTGGAAGTGACGGAAAGCGCTGGTCCATCTGGGTTGAGTCTTGGCGTCGAAGAGCAGACACTACTCCAAGAGACATCCGATAGCGAAGACACTGTAACCTTATCACAGTCTTCTCAGCATAGCAGTATTCCTGAGGAAGAAATAAGCATCTGGTCAGATGAAGTACATGAGCAGCAACTCAAACGTAAGACTCTGAACGAAGCTCTCAGTAATCTATCGGGAGGTCGCTTAAGTCCAGTACTGTCAACCTTGAATACCTCCTGGGGTGACATCTCATCAACACAACAGAAGTATTACATTCGAAAGGCCAAGGAAGCCATTACTACAGCTTTTACCGTTATAAGTCCTGGACAGGAACAGCAACTCTGGAATGCCGTTCGCAAACAACCTTCGGTAACATCCCACAATGCAAAGCGCAAAAGTTTTGATCCAAAATGTGGAATAATTGATGTTCTTATCAAGGCATATGAACAGGCTGAGTCATGGCAAACAAAGAGGCAAATCTTGTCTCTCTTCGCCAATGACTTTAGCAGGAGCGAACTACAAGGCATGTTACCATCATTGTCAAAATGGCGAATAGACCAGGCTCGGCTTCACGCTATTGATGTTGGTCAAGGACAACCATTACCAGAAGTTCCCATCTTCCGTACACGGATCTCATCAGTACAACTTGATCACTTCATTGACTTTATATCCAGACCAGATATGATTCAAGATGTAGCATTTGGCACAAAGACACTAAAACTTGATAGTGGTGAACATATTATTATTCCTGCAGTTGTGCGGACAGTAATTCCCTCGCGAATTATTGAGCAATATGCAGCTTACTGTACACAACAGGACTTTGAGCCAGCTGGACAGAGGTCGTTGTACAGAATGATTCAAGTGTGCGCTGCCTCAATGCAAACGTGTTTGCAAGGTTTAGACAACATTACTGCTGAAGGTACTGAGGCCATTGACAACATGCGCACAGTTGTTAAGTCCCTAGCTGACAATGGTGCAAGTGAATGTTGGGTTGAATCTATTCAACGGAGACTGAAAGAATCCAAAAGGTACCTGAAGGTTGACTTTAAGACCCATGTTGGAAAGGAACAACACTCTGCTGATCATTGCACTACTCATGCACTCAGTGACCCTGAAGACCCGCAGCTGCAAGGTGCATGTGATCTGGAGCATGATGTGGAGTGTAGCAGCTGCTCATCACTTGAAGTTGTGCTCATGAAGATTGAGCAGGCGATTGGCACTGCTGACATGCCCGCAGATCAACAATCTAGGCTACGTCACGAGTTCAAACAGAATTGTGAGGCTATAAAGGCATGGAAGTCGCATTTGTTGCGTACAATTAACCAAGAAGAAAGTAAGCAGGACGTACTCCATATGCTGGATGAGGAGACCTGTTTAGTCATTATGGACTGGGCAATGAAATACTTGCCCCAGAGGTACAGAGAAAGGATGAGTGAGTTCTTTGGAAAGCGAGGCAGAAGCTGGCACGTTAGCGCTGTCATCACAAAGAACGAGGGGGCCTTCCAGGTTGAGTGCTTTGTACATGTATTTAATTCCTGCACTCAAAATAGTTTTGCAGTAGCTTCAATTGTCGAGCACTTGTTTACCACCATAAGAAACGAATTGCCGCTCACCAACAAGGCATATCTACGCTCTGACAATGCAGGGTGCTACCACAGCGGAGCCCTAATTCTAAGCCTCCCTGCCATTGGTAGACGTACTGGTATAAGACCTGTCCGCTATGACTTTTCTGATCCCCAGTCAGGGAAAGACATTTGCGACAGGAAGACAGCAACCATGAAAGCGCACATTCGAAGATGGGTGAACGAAAAGCACAATGTCATCAGTGCAGAAGATATGAAGGTTGCACTAGAGTCACATGGTGGTGTGAAGGGTTGTAGGGTGGCTGTGGTACACACAGATCCAAACAGAGTAATTGTGCCTAATAAGATACCCGGTATCAGCCTCCTCAATAACTTCTCGTTCGAATCTAGTGGAGTAAGAGTTTGGCGAGCCTATGGTATTGGCTCTGGCAGGTACTTGGCATATAAGGAACTGCAGGTTGAGCATCAGGGCCCCACAGCTTTGCAGGTCATCCAACCTTTTGGCGCTAAATCTCAAAACGCTGGTGTCACAAGACAGGCATCAGGGCCGAGAGCAGCAATCTTCTCCTGTAACGATCCTAGCTGTATCTTGAACTTTAAAAGCCAAGAAGATGCAGAGGCACATATGGATACTGGAAGCCATGTTGGTGAGGAAAAAGAAAGCGAGTCACTGTTTGACACAGTGCGAAAGAGATGGGCAGCAAAGGTCACGGATTTGAATGTTGCGCCAAATAAAATACCGCGCTTGGAACTGGAAGAGGCAGAACAATCAGCTACAGCTAATCAAGCGGCTGTTGGGTGGGCACTTAAAACCGTGAAGAAATCACAAAGGATGGATGAAAAAGCAAAGGCTTTCCTGATAGAAAAATTCAATGCTGGGGCAGCAACCCGAAACAAGGCTGACCCCAGCCAGGTAGCAAAGGAAATGCAGTTCGCCAGAGATGACACAGGAAAACCGTACTTTACGCCAGAAGAATGGAGGACAGCGCAACAAATTAGCAGTTTCTTTTCAAGGTTGTCCGCCCGACAGCGACAGCAGCAGCAGGAGTTGGAAGCAGACGAGAATGATTTGGAAGAGGAAGATCTCGAAGCGATTGTACAGGCTGAGCGTATGCAAACTCTTCGCCAACATGTGCACGATGCAATCGATCAACCAAATCATCCTGTAATGGCGGGTTATCTTAACCTGTGTGAAATGCATCAATCAGGCAAACTGGGAACCTCACCTCAGAGAACTATGTGCTACCTTAAAACTTAAAGTTGAGGGATCTCATTTTAGGAAGCATACCTTTATCGCTGCTTTTGAGCAATTATTACTCACTTGTTCTTGTATAAACATCTCTTGACAAGAACTGTAGACCGAGTTTTGGATTTCTGTAATTGAAACTAGTCATTTAAGTATAATGTGATACAAACACGCCACTGGAGCGATTTTTTATCGATTTTTTACTGATTTTATGTGTAAAGTTATTTGACCTGATTTTATAAAAAAATAAGGCCTAACAACGCATAAGAGAAGGTGGCTAAAAATGTCGTTTATTCCGATTGTTGGGGTTTTTCTGACGAGTCTCGCGGTAAATCGGTATCTTGTGCCAACCAATACTTTTCTGTATTCTGTAAGGGAGGTAGTGGACTACTTGAAAATAATATTGTTTTCAAAATAAACCGCCGCGGATTTCAGAAAATGAATTTTGAAAATTGTGTAATTTTGACTCGTTACCAGCTCGTCAAAACACTATGTAATATTGTGCTGTATAAAAAAATTCAAAACCTATTAAACTAAAATGTAAAACCCGAATCGCATTAATGGAGGGCTGGTTAAGGAGCATGAAAAGTTTCATTAGCTAAATTTATTTGGAAGTAAAGATTTTGGTATTTCAAACTTGACATATTTTACACCAGATTTGGGGTGTCCCGACAACGAAAACAAGGGGGGTGGTCAATCTCGGAAAGTAAAAGTCAGAAAATGATTCAAATAGGATCAATCGTGTTCATATCAGGTACACATCAAATGCTGAAAATATCAGCTGAATCAGCCGACCCTCATCTTTTGGCCCTGCCCGGTTTTCTCAGACAACGCCTCTTAAGAGTAACTAGCATTGATAGTATCATTTTCTTCTTACTTCAGAATCATGCTTTTCTGGCTCTATCCTTGGAACTTTAGCTGGAGTAGAAGTTAAAAAATAAGTGAGCTTTCGTTGTGACATCGTGCTGGCATCACTAGTCCGCCATATTTGAGCCTTCAGAAATGTCGCTCAGCTAACACCGAATGACAAGTCCCAGACTCCTGGCAAGGTAAATCCAAGATGAAATTTCCAACTAAATTCAGAATAAAAAGTACTTACCGTTTTGTGTCAGCTTTGTTGAACAAACAGTTGTCCTAATGTAAAATGACTCCTTTGTGCTTCGAACAAGGCGTTCAGAACTAGCGTTTTTGTGAATGATATAAGCCGCAGGTGACGATGCACATTTGTCATATGTCTTTGAATCGTAGAAACACTGCTGATCGTACTAAAGGGCAAACAACCCCAAACAATTACTACTTGTTTAATTAATACTGATTCTTAATATGAGAACACCATCAAATAAGAATTACAAATACAAATACAACTACAATAACAAACTACAGATGAAGCTAAAACTATAATCCCAAACACAACTTCCATAACAGCACACGATAAAAAGAAACACTTAGCATTCATCAAAATACTCGTTTAAGAGGTTTTTTAAAAAATTATAATATGGAATGGCGTTGGGGAATACGTGGACGGAGACATTTCACATGACAGACAGACACATAAGCACCAATATGGTTCCGACGGCATACGGTTTACCGTCCTTATCCTAACAGATGCAAAGTCTAACTATTTGCAGATGTTATAGCAAAGGAACACCTTCTCCTCAATTACTTTAAGACCCTGAGTGCTGGTCCGGCTGGGAATCGAACCCAAGCTTCCCGCACGATAGACTGGCACCTTACCAACTTGGCTAATCAAGTGGCGGTTATTAAACGTTTCAACTCAAGTAATTCTGAGTTTTATTTACATTAATTTGAACGAACAAGCTTTATGAAACTATTTTAACTAACTTGAGCCTTATTTTTCCGTCACTGCGTGTCAGATAAATGGTGCAGTAGTATGCCAGTACGGTGTATCATTTATACCTTGTAAACACAGAGGTCATGGGACCCGTCTCTTACTGTTGTTCCATCCTCTCTCATTAGTTTGATAAAAGAGAATCCAAACGTTTTTTCTTCTTTCACTTTAGCTGCAAACGTAATGAAATCAAAGGTGTCTTTTTATCATCACATCAGTAACGTGTGATTAAGTTATTCCTTCCATAATTCTAATAACTGTTATTAAGTTTTGCATAGAAATAGGTTCTGTTATGACTTGATGCTCTTACAAAAAGCTGATAGCCATTTTTTCAAAAGGAAAACCTGGTAGTTTTCTTTACGACTACAAGTTTTAAGAACTTGTTTTCTGAAATGCTCAAAATTGCATCATTTTCCAGAACGCAAAAGTTCAAAATAATTCTGGGGATACCCCCAGACCTCTTTAGATACTTGAGCATTCGACGCCTGATGACCTCGTACCCACTCCAGGTGTACCTGCTTTCACACTTAGTTTACCCCACTTCCCAAGCCTTAAGAAACACAATGACCACGCAGCCTCAAACATAAATAGAACTTCAAAATGGTGCAAATAATTTACTTAGCAACCTGTATTATGATGTGCAATAAAACATTTCTGCTGTACTCCTACCTTCGGCTTTTGACAAGTGTCTGAAACCAAATCTCAAATGAGCTCCAATGAACTTCTCGATTGGAATTTGCACCTGGAAAAAGCAAAGGGATTAATGAATACAAACCGAGTAACCTTTAAAAGAAAAACACATTTTGATTCGGACTTTACTCTCTATGAATATAACAGTTCTGAACATTCACGAGAACGTGTAAATCTGATGAAACTATAAAACGGGAGCGATAACTTTATTATTTATTTCATGATTTGTTAAAACTTCCTCTGATAATTTGTATACTTGCAAGGTTTTTGCATGGCCGAGACCGTCGGACTGAAATGTCCATTAAGTTTATAACGAAGGCCAAGGAACTGGAACCACTTAGATCTGTGATTCCAACTAGATCTATTGTTAGCCATGGCTACTCTTTAAAGATTGAGCACTCAGCGATCCGAAATTTGGAAGTATCAAACTGTGAGAATGAACAATTTTTGTACTGTCTGTTATGCCTAGCTGTAAGCAATTTGTGCTAATTGTACGTATGGTGTATGTGTAGCTGGCCTCCACTGTAATTCAGTTATTTACTGCTAAGTGGTTGATTAAACTGATTATTATTATTGTTATTATTATTATTATTATTATTATTATTATTATTATTATTATTATTATTAATATCCACTTTATTAAGGTACAAGAGCCCTTTTGGGGACCTTGCACTTTCTTTTCCTTGTGCACTCTGTGTTTTGCTATTTTTACTCCTAAATACAACTCCTTCAACTTTTTTTTTTCCCTTGTTGTAAACTATAGATTTTGACAAATTTCATTTTTTCCCCAAAAGTGACAAATAAGAGCTCCCGATACCTTAAGTGATGTCCCAGTTAATCTTCATATTTCAGGAAAGCCAAGGGAACTAAACTTTAATATTGGTCTCATTTTTTTACGTTTTGAAAGGTACTTTGTTACACTAAGTTCTTGATTTTTTATAAAAACAACTTCAGATTTGCTGTAATCAGAAAACACCTATTTCCTGATTATTACATTATTAATGAGTACTCATACTTGCTTTCTGATAGTATACAAGTGGGATTTTACTTGTTAATAATGGGCAGACCCTTCACATGATTGAGGTAAGACACTCCTCTGAATTATCAAACATAACATATTTAGCAGTTATGGAAAAACAGTACCTTTCATCATCATCATCATCAATCCAGTTTTGATCCGATTTTATCCCGGTAAACGAGGGTGGCCGGATTCACCCCAGTCTGCCAGCAATCTCTCCCACTCCCACTCTCCATCTCGCTCGATTCATTGCATCCTCCTTCATCAAACCA
>JAOBAY020032818.1:0-14211 GCA_025331085.2 Zoanthus sociatus | reverse complement strand
CTTACTCATCACCAACAACATCAGTACAATCAACATCACTGCCAACATTATTACCACCTTCATCATCACCACAAAGAAAACTAACCAGAAATCACCATAAACGGTTACTTCTTCTAAACGAGCCCTCAGATACAATATTGAGTAAAAAAATACAACAATTGCAAAATATATAAAACTTTTCGTTTCTTATACTTGTCATTCTCCTATCCAGTACTGTTTATACACGTGCAATAGAATACAAGTAGATCTTGAAGGTAAAAAGATTAATATTTACAGCAAGTTCTTTACATAATTATTTATATATATTACATTATATAGTAATCAAAATCGGGTTGTTTTGGAATCATGATACAATTGTAGGAATGTAGTGGGTTATCACGAATGATTCAATAGCAGTAAATTTGTTTTTAAATAAA
The DNA here is from genome assembly GCA_025331085.2 of Zoanthus sociatus. NCBI lineage: Eukaryota > Metazoa > Cnidaria > Anthozoa > Zoantharia > Zoanthidae > Zoanthus > Zoanthus sociatus. Next base: position 13,795 of record JAOBAY020032818.1, on the reverse strand, counting down.
TACGAATCAATAAAGTCTTTACAAATTGATGCATTTCAGACTTACATTTGCTTTGACTCACGGGGAATGAAATTCAATCAAATCTTTAATGATATAATCAAAATATAAGCATTTGGATTGATCTTAACGTTTTTCCTCTCAAATCTTGGAAGCCTAAATGAAAACTATACATTTTTCTGCAAAATAACTGCAACATTTTATCGTTGACTAGAAAAAAAAAAACATTGGAAACGAGAACAAATTTAAGTAAAATTAAAAAAAAAGCAGCACTATTAAATATAAATATTAAAAAAAAAAAAAAACCGAAAAGGGGAAATAAGAATGGTACTCAAGTAGGAATAAATAAACACGCAGAGGTGGTGGGTTAAACAAGAAACCGCACTATTAAAGCGATATGTCCGCACATCTCACACCTTTCAAAAATTAAATGTTGAACCAAGATGGTCGTTAAACTACGCTGTCTCCAATTGGACTACTAAAATATAACTACTTAAAGCTTTAACTGCTAAAAACTAAAAATTTATAATGATTTATATCATGTTTCATAATATTGCCTTCAGCTGAAACACAAAGAAATCAACCAAACTTTTTTAGTTCTAAAGGCTCGACCAGTTTGAAATTCCGCATTATTTCACATTCCCTGAAATCGTTTTCATGTCTGCTACTTTTTTTAAAAAACTGCAAGATATAGACTCTATTTACGTTTCAACGCTTGATTTCGGGCAGATTCAGAAAATTAGATTAAAATATTTTAAAAAATTGATTAAGTGACAGAAGTGAGACAGCTCTGAAGTTTGGAAGTTGAGTCGCAACTGAAAGTGATGATCGCGCCTGACACAGGCCTTTACTTTTCATAGCGCGGTTTCTTGTTTAAAGCCACCACCATAACTACATTAAAGCCGTGAGAATTGCTACACAATTAGATTGTCGTAAAGTCAAGGATACGATTACTTAACGTCAGTTTATCAACCTTGAATATTTTAGTGATATGATAGAGAAAACAGATTTCCAACCGAACTAGCCATCAGTTAAGTACGGGTGAGATGCAAGATCTCTGGTTCAGTAACCAATATATCCTACTTCACCTTTAAATAGTGTTCTTGACCATACTGTTCATTTCTTGTTGCATAATTTTTAAAACATTGTCGAAAAATTAAGAAACATTTTGAAGAATCCCGTGATTCAGAAAATATTTCGTGGCATTGAACATGAGCCGCAGATTCATTACTAAAACACATTTTTATGAAGCAGAATTTTTTTGTTCACAGTGAAGAAGGTGAACCAATTCTTGTTTTTAGGAAACCTAACCATCTCCCTCCCTGGCCTGGGTTCGAGTCAGGATGAACCTGAAATCATCGTGGAAGGGGAGGGCGAGTGTAGAATTTATAAAATCAATAAATACACGCGATTGCTATACACTGCTATTCGAGTCAGTTGAGTTAAGTCTACTCGAATTGGAATCGGAAACTCCAAAGTTTTTACAAGAGCGAAGTTTTCCATCAACCTCCTCGTATATTCCATCTAAAGTGGCTATTTTACAGCGAGTCTTCTCGCTCGGGTTGGTGTGACATTCATTTAATGGAATTGTTTCTTCTTTACTTTTTGCATCTTTAGTGTTCTTTTTCCGACAAGGGGAAGAAGTTCTCGAGACTCTATCAGAGTCACTGTCTGACGATGAGTGCACCTGCGCTTTGACGACCATCCGCTGGTCAAAATGCGTTATCGAATTTGATGGAGACGAAGTGTTTAAAGAAGCCCCACTCCCTTTTGGGGAAATTTCGCAATACAAAATATCTCCACTCGACGCTTTGTCACACGACGAAGCTACTTCCGATCCTGAAGTACTACGCGGGAAAGCAGAAGTGCCTTGAGACTCGGCGGAAGTTAAAAAGGTCGCAGTTGACCGAGGAGAGTCGCGACTTGCTTGTGTACTTCCAGAACTGGAAGATTTTAGGCGCAAATAGCTGATGTCGTCTCTGGCTTCAACGGCGAGCTTTACTTCAGAATGGCGAGCTTTCTTGTCAGATCGCTTTGCACAAAATATCACAATTAACCATACAATTGATGTACCAATTACACAAGCCACCACCACGATTACAATGATGCCAAGGAAAGTTTTCTTGTCATGTTGAATCAGGTTTCCTTTGCTTTTTTCCTCTGAGGGCTCTGGATCTCCTATTAAAATGAAATTATCATGAATTTGTGTTACAAAACTTTCAAATATACGAAAAATACTTTTAATCTCGACATGTTTCGGCATATTTTATGCCATTTTCAAGATTGAGTTACAAGCTACCGAAAACTACCTAAAAACCCGAACTCAATGTTCTGGTGAAACACATGAAAAGAACATTCATTGTCCGACTTTAAGTTTAACCGGTTAATTGACTACTTAGTTTAACTTTGTATTTCAGTTAAACAGCTATTAAAAGTATTTTATCGTTTGTCTCTTTGTAAGTTACTTTGTAAATTACTCTTGAAGATGGCATAAGATATGCCGAAACATGTCGGGATTAATTTTTTTTTCGTATATTTGAAGTATTGTTATCATTTGTGCTTCTACGATTAGAGTTACAAAATGCAGATTTAGAATACTAAAGAATATAGTTGTGACTACTATGATTTTCGTTTAAGAAACAACTAAAAACATGTTCTCAGTGCTTTTATAACCTGCATGTTGAAAACCAAGGCAAACGTTTGGGAGAATTTGAGGGCAAATCAGTAAAGACATCATTTTCTACCATCCATCAAAAAAACATTTTCCATGAAACTATTAAGATCATTCTTGGTGTCGTTACATGCTCATTCGTAATAAAAAGAATTGGTACTCTAAGCTTGTGTCAACACGGACATTTCTTCCCGCAGTATGGATTCTGGAACTCTATTATTACTTTTAACCAGATTTGGATCAGTAAAATATACTGGAGGAAATATACTGATTACGACAAAGATTGTGACCGTTAGCGTTGCTAGCTGCACATTTAAAGTCAAAGATTCTTATTAAAACTTTAACATGTATGTTCTCCCTGAAAGCAGTCAAATGTGTATTTTAAAGATTGAATATTGCGGGAATAAAATATGGTTAAATGTTTACAAATTGCATGCATTTTGACATTTAGCTATAGATACAATTTATCCGACTTCCTCTCAAAAAACTTACCCTCAATAACTTTTAGGTAAGCTGTCTGTTCTTCATGCCCGAGATTATTTGATACACGACAAGTATACTTCCCGGCATGCTTTTCTTCCACTCGTACAATCAGGCACAGCTGACCCGCAGTTGTGCTAATGAAACGAGCTGTTTTGTTGATTATCTTGTTGTCTTTCAGCCACACAAAAGTCGGAGGAGGACTTCCGCTTGCCATGCATTCAAATACCACACTTTTTCCAATCTTTACGGTTTGGCTTTTCATTTTTTTAATGATTCGAGGAATATCTGCGATTAAATGAAAAAGCAAAAAGAAAAACGTTTTTAAAAGCTAATATTTAAAATGATTCCAGTAAACTTTTTATCATTTTCCGTATGAAGAACAAAATAAGCAAATCATGCTTTAATGAAAAGCCGTTATCTAACTCAGTTGGGAAAATGTACAACAGAATCAGGTAACTAGTGACTCACCTAAAACTGTCAAAGAGGCAGAGGCGTTAACGATACCAACTTCATTTTCGGCAAAACAAGAATATTCCCCCATATCCTCCGGTTTTGCATTCCTTATGATGTAATCATCCGGGGGTAGGTGGCGAAGGCGCCTTTCCTGTGCTGCAGGGAACTTTTCGCCGCCATCTTTTCTCCATCTAATTTGAGGCTTAGGATGACCGGTGGCGGAACAGCTAAGTTTTGCGACTTCCCCAACGTGGACTGTTAGTTGTTGTGGTATTTTGACTAGCTTGGGACGAACTAAGAAATAAACGGGACAAATGAATCATTTAAGAAGGAAAATTTGTTTTAAAAATAAAGGTGGTGGAAATCTTTCAAAACTGATAGGACAAAACATGACAGCACGACACCTAAGCTCTGGGACAAGAAACTTCCATAAAAAATGGTCATTTAAGGTAGCTCAAGTAGAGTAGCACAAATAGCTTTTGTTTTCTAAATTCTGGCTCAGATTAATTAAATACACTGGTTTTAAAGCTAAGCTAAATCCTTTAGGAGCCAGATTGCTTTTCTCCGGTTTCTGTAGTGTTAAGCGGATGGAAGTCATTGATACTCCTGGACGGGGCACAAACCCATCGCAAATCAGCTTCCAGCATGCGCTGGTACACATTTACCTACCCCGGAAGGATGGAAAGCTGAGTTGACTTAGGCGGACAAGAAGGTCTACGTTTTTTCTGCCAAGTTTGGCTCTTAATCGATCGGATAAAATCATAAAACACAACGCAAACTTCAAAACTAGTTCTCTAACGTACATATTAATATTAACGGCCAAGTGTTCTGCACGCCGAGCTACATGAAAACACGCATTAATGCAATATAGTGTCCCTTTCCCGATTTTCCGACATTTTGGAAAAGGAATTTAGCCCTCTCACTTAAAAAGCAATCCTTTGCTTACTTCGCCCATGTCATTCTAACAGGCGATAGAAAGTGACAGCTCGTATTCTCATTGCTAATTAAACATGAAGTTTGCGGAAAACAAAGTTTTCTAAACAATGCCTTTGATTGAAAGTGTTAGATTCGTTTTTGCAAAGTCAATCTCAGTTTCAAAATAAAAATGCTGCCATTTTAATGAAAAACTTTACAATACATCTTCAAGAACAAAGGCTAATTCTGCTCAAAAGGGTCTGTAGTCATGTTATCAAAGATATTGTAACACTACTTTGTTATATACCAATTATTAAAGTCCATTTTTCTCGTACCCTTATTGGACGAAAGGACATCACGTGCACATGAACAAGTTTTGTTATTTCCCGGCAACTAAGCACTCAGCAGGTAACAATACCTTATGAACCGGAAAATAACAAAACCGGAAGTAAATTGTAATTCAGTATGATTTTAAAGTTAACCAAACACAAGTTTGGATAATAAAAAAATTCTTTAAAAGCTACTTTTTGTTCTTCTTTGATAGTTGGCATATAACAAGACGCTTATTGACATTAACCTCAGGAAAGCAGTAATGTTTTGTAATCACTCGGCTCTGCCTGGGAAAACATCGGCAGTCATATATATACATCGGCAGTCATATATACACATCGGCAGTCATATATATACATATAACATATACACATATATACCGTAAATTTTCGGTCTCAGTCAATGTAAGTGTTATTTATTTCTTACCAAGGATACTAAGTTGCGCCGTCTTGGACTGGTCTTCCCCAAAGGAATTCCTGGCAACACACTGATAATACCCATCGTCCTTTCGCGTGACGCGACTAAGTCGTAGTTCATTTGAAAATGCCTTTATTCCATCGCGGTTATCCGCCTGTACAACAACAAAAAAATTGCGTAAGATATATTTAAGTCTAATGTTCCATGGAGTGTGCATTTATCTCTGGTTTATGTAATGGTATGTACATATCGGATAAGAGTCTTGGACACCCCTACTTTATATTGGACTTAACCCATCGCAGGTTAGCTCCTAGTAGAAGCTGGTACTAACCGACCTCACAAGGATGGAAAACTAAGTATGTTGGCAAGAAGGAATTGAAGGTCATACAAATGTTCAACACTCGGCACAGCCGGGGATTGAACCCGGACCCTTGTGGCTGGAAGTCAGAAAACCGACCAGTTTGGGTTACCGGTCCATAACATATATTGTTGCCCGATTAGCGCTTAGTTGCCGGGAAACAACGAAACTTACCACACCCGTGTTTATGACCACCGACTGCACAGTTAGACTGTTTCTTTTCCACAGCAGAGTTAGTCTGGAGTCGTTCTTGGCTACGACGGTTACGATACAACCCATCGTAACGTTAGAACCTTTCACAGCTTTCTGGTTGATCTTTGGATTAACTGTAATCTTGGGGGCTGGGTGGGCTGTACCTGAAATGAATACCAAATCAGATTGTCACTTTAGAGTAATAATTATTGGTATACCTTGTTAAAGTTAATAAAAACAATGCACGCTAAAAAACTGTACGTTTCGACCACTTTTTGTGGTCATTCTCAACAGTGAATATGCAAATAACTTGTATGTGAAAACGATTAGTCAACTTAACAGAACACCATAAATAAATGTCCTTATTGGAACAGTTTAGCTTTTATAGAGTCTCATTGGATGTTAGGCAAGATTCCTATGAGGATATTATTTATAACATTTTGTTAAAATAAAATTAAAGATTGGTTTCATATAAAAGTTATTTGCATATTCACTGATGAAAATGACCACTAGAAGTGGTTAAAAAGTACAGTTTTTAGCGCGCATTTTTTAATTTACTAGTTTTAAAAAGTTCTTAAGAAAGTTGCTTTGAATATGGAGAGAAGGTCTAACTATAACTTGTTATACGCCAGAATAGATTGCTATTTATTGTGTTAGCTTGATTACGATAAGAATTTTTGCTCTTTGTTACTCTCACGACGCAGTCACTTGGATGTCACGTGACGTTCGATTTCTACCCACTCTTGGAGGAAAACGATCCCCCGAAGAACCGGATGAACTCGTGTGATTAAATCGGAATTAGCACATCAAACAATAGTTGTCAAATGGCGGACAATGTGGAGGAGATGGATTTGGCTTTCGACAGAGTTTTGTAAATTTGAAATGTAACTTCAGATCCTCAGCAAAAGGCAATGTAAAACCTAGTTTAAGATCAAGATGTGTTCATTATTCAACCAATAGGGTCTAGAAAATCATTACGTCAGACAAAGTCGATCAACGACTCACGAGTCCAGCGGTCTGTTCGGGGAGGGATCAAAAACTGGACCCACAAGACAGCGGAGATCCAATCTATTATTTAGTACTCAGTCTTCTTCGGACAATATGGGTGCGCGCCAAATCGTGGTGTTAACATTTTCATTTTCAGACTGCGTGACTCAGTGTTAGAGAATTTAATTCTGAAGACCCTGATTCAAATTAATCCCCGATTCGGACTACTGAATGAATCTGTCCTTAGAGATCGAAGCTGCAAATTAAATTTACTATGCGTTGGAAATTGCCAATTATTGTTTGCCTCCTACCAGTTCGGATTGTTAACTGGGGAATGGGGAATTTTAACATACACTGAAAAGCCCCTTTAGCGAGGTTGTCATTAGATATTTATTTATTTATCTATTATTTATATATTTCACAAGAAAAGATTATGAGAAGACAAATGAATTAATGATACAGAGAGGGGGAATGGGACTGAGGTTTTACAACAAAACACAATTAAGGTTTGTACTAACCGCAGACAAAATATTTAGTTGAAACGTTGTATATGCTCCTCCCAGAGAGATTTTCTGGCCTCAGACAAATTCCTTTGGCAGTGCCTTGGGTTCTTCGAGTTTCTACCCAACGTGGGAACCACTTGAGTTTACAGTCACAGTGTAAATTTTTCGTGTCTAAATGTCTTGAGACAAAAACATGTTTTTTTTTTATTTAATGAATCTATTTTTTAACTAAAAAAGGAAATTCATCTATTAGACTCACTAATTAACAAAATCAAAATATTCATAGTTAATCTATTCATAACGAAAAGTGTTGTAACATTAGGTGAAGTCTATTCGACCCCATTCTACACCTTACAAAAGTTCAAATTATTCTCTTAACCCTCCCCCCCCTCCTTTTACTTTTGAGCTTTCCATGTTTTTGATTTCAAATAACCAACTTTTTTTTTTTCAGAGTTTCTAATTTTAGCCCAAAATTGAAGGGATGTTTTTTTTTGTGTAACGAGATGCGCAGGAGAAAAAAGCAGAAATTAATTTCGACAGCGTATCAGGTTTCACTGATAATGTTCTCAAATGCTCCCAAACGTTCGACACAGTTTTGACACAGGTTTGTACGAACCGTACAAATATTTGACCAGCTTTAACCGAGCAAATTTTCGTCCTGCAAAATCGAGGTTGAATATTTGTCCGGTACCATTAAACAGATGACCGGTACCGCATAAACTCTTCTACTGGGTAAATTTTCAACGGCTGGATGCACGAATATCAGTCTGCGCATGTCCACGTGGTAAATGGCAGACAAATAACCGCTATAAGTACCCTATAGGCTATAAGTACGACCTTAAAATAACCGGTCTCGTGTGTCGTAGCCTCAAGAAATTGCAAAAGCACCAACATATTCTAAAAATGCTGTAAAATATATCTGCACCTTCAGGAGCTAATTCTCAGATAAATAAGATCTTCGTGATTGTTATAAAGCAGATTGCCATTAAGAGCACATGACACAAAATCAGTTTTTCAATGTTCAAAAAGATAGTTGTAAAAGACATGCTTCTGCAAAGTTTGAATGAAATTTGATAAAAAAAACTAACGAGTTACCGTTGTTTTATTTAAGTTTAGTTTCCTATTTTTATTGACACCCAAGTTTGGGACAAGATAAAGGTAATGATACGTCATCAATACGTCATTTTGGCAGGAATTATTCCAGCGTTCTACCATTTTGCTTGTTTTTCAACAAAATGATGTCATCAAATCAAAGACAAAGCAAAAAGTCACGTGTTTTTTTTTCACATGACTTTTTGGCCGAGCGACTTGAAGGGGGCAAATTTTTCAGTAAAAATTCGAAACTTCTGAATGCTGTATCTCCGCGGATTTTCATCGCATTACATTAAAACTTAGCAGAAATATGTTTTTCATAATGTTCTTTTAGAAAATCAAAAAACTAATTTCGTGTCATATGCTCTTTAATATCAACCGCATAAAATCATTCCTGTCAATCCATGAATAACAGTGTTTTTCTTCGTTTCTGTTTAATTTTTTTCATACTACTAGCAACCGATGCGACCTTGATAACATCTACTGTACAGCCACACAGGGAAGTCAATTTTTGTGTCCGCTCTCAGGAAACAGTAGGGCTTTCTATGAAATGGCAGAGGGGTAACAGGGAGCTGTACTCAGCTTACAAATAAGAGTTAAAACTATCCCAGCGAAGTCACAAAGGTTGTAACAAGATTAACAAATCTCTTGCTCTTTTTTTACCCATCAGGACATGATACTGCTAGTATAGTTTTTGTACTGACTGATGGCCGCTTTCAGCACCCAGCCTGGGCTTATAAACAGGTAATTTGCCTTATGAGACCATCTTTACACCAACACCCAGCCTATGCTTATAAACAGGTAATATGACCTTATGAGACCATCTTTACACCAACACCCAGCCTATGCTTATAAACAGGTAATATGGCCTTATGAGACCATCTTTACTCCAACACCCAGCCTATGCTTATAAACAGGTAATTTGACCTTATGAGACCATCTTTACACCAACACCCAGCCTATGCTTATAAACAGGTAATTTGACCTTATGAGACCATCTTTACTCCAACACCCGGCCTATGCTTATAAACAGGTAAATTTGACCTTATGAGACCATCTTTACACCAACACCTAGCCTATACTTATAAACAGGTAATTTGATCTTATGAGACCATCTTTACATCAGCACCAAGCCTAAATATCCTTATAAACAGAGAATTTGACCTTATAAGACCATCTTTGCACAATTTAAGTATTCAGGAAAACGTTTTCTATACAAATAGATAAGTTTTACACCGTAGTAAAAAAAGAAATTTCTAGCTGACGTTTCGGACTGGAGTCCTTCGTCGGAGTGAATGCTTGAGAGATAAATGAAGAGGTGGTTATATATTGAAGCAATTCAAGATGATGCAATGAGATAGTTATGTGAAAAACAAAAGGGAATAAAAGGATAGAGATGTGTGATAAAATAAAATAAGGTAAAGACAAAAAGGTTCCGGGACAACAGAAGGTTGAAAAAGAAATGTTCCGGACACTTTCTGTTAACCTCTTGTTGTCCCGGAACCTTTTTGTAAAACTGTTTCTGTAGAAACACCACCCCATTATTCCGCTTATAATATTCAGGGAAAAGGTCTTCATTCTTGATCAGAAAGGTTTTGCTAATTCAAAGACATGCGAAAAGCAAAGTTAGAGTTGAATGTTGTATATAATCAGTGTTCAATTTTGGCATTTTCATAATATATAGCTTAACAAACTAGGAAGGGACGGGAAAGAGAAAGAACAATAACCTTGATTAAGAAATATATCTGGACAGTACGTGCGTTTTGATTGGTCAACAAGTGTGTTTTCACTGATCTGTTCTCGAACTCTCCTTAAGATTCGCCTCGGGTCTCACCAGACTATAAAGGCTTGAAGAACGTGTTTTATTTCTTTTATAAAATTATTATTTTCCAACCTAACAAAGAGAAAGACGGCATACGAAGTGCGTATGTATAGCTCGATTTCTTTCATGAATCTCTAAATTCTCACAATTAGCCAACCGTCTTGCTCACGTCATTTTCGTGCTTCATAGCTCTACGAAAACACACGTTTATAGACCACACAAAATGCACATACTATCCAAATTGATTTATGAAGCACAAAATGACGTGAACAATACGATTGGCTGCCTCCAAGTTGTGAGAATTTACAGTTTCATGAAAGAAATAAAATTTGTATACTGTCTTTTTCTTTGTTAAGACGGAAAATAATCATTTTATAAAAGGAACAAAACATGTTCTCCGTGCCTTTATAGCGTGGTGAAAACCGAGGCGAACGTTTGAGAGCAGGTTAAAGCCCTCAACTGCCTTTCTGGTTTTCTCTGATCTTTTCTCGAATTCTCCCGCAAGTTCGGCTCGGTTTTCACCAGGTTATGAAGGTACAGAGAACGTGTTAAATTTCTTAATTATTACCGGTTGCACCTGAAGTCATGGCGGCCATGTTGGTGTACTCTTAACAAAACAATTTTCATTATTATTTTCTTATGTGTAAGACACCAACATGCATTGCTGGTGTGTCTGTTGTCTTTTGTTTCTCTTGGGATTGTGTGAAAGCCAAGAATTGATATAACTGTGTTGCACATACGTGCTTATAATAACACAGCCACTAAATAGGGCACTATGGCCTCGCGGGTCTGAGGGACTAAGCCCGTACTAAAACCCTAAAAAAAGAGTGAGCCTGAATGTTAGCAGCCGTGGACAGCTGATTCAGCCTTATTGGGCCTCATCAGCACGGCAGGCCATTGTGCCCTATTTAGTGGCTGTGTTATTATAAGCACGTACGTGCAACACAGTTATATATGATATTCCAGTCACATCCCACAAGCGTTATGCTTCTACTTTACAAGAATTGATATATATTACCGACATAGAATGACAATATGACACTATGGAATGTACATGCAGAGCTGACATGACCGCCAGTTAGAACATTTAGCAATCTGTGTTTGCTTTCGAGCCTGAAACTTTTGCCTTTTTTCGTTCCCAAATCTGGTGAAAAATTGAAACCAAAAATTAATCAATACTCTAAAACGAAAATCTATTTTTCACAACTGCTGTTGTCATTGCCTCCGTTCTTGTTTCTTAATAGAGAGCTTAAGCATCGGGCGTTCTTGTTTTCACGGAGGTCAACCGAAATTAAAAGTCAGCAGATGTAGCGTACCAGAACACGTCATGCGGTCGTGGTGATCGTCACGGAGACATACAAGCCGCTTTTTGCCTTTGTGTTGGTCTGTCAGAACTGCGAGGTTTTTTTTATCAAAGAAATGGCTTCAGGCACCTAACAAATCGTCGATAAATCTTTGTAAGTAAATAATTTCCTTACAATTACTTTGACACTGACTTTTGCTCCTGGTTCTTGCCGTATGTGTAACAAATTTTACAATTTAAAGTTTGTTTACGACTTGGCACCTCAAAGTTGGTTTTCGCGCCGTTTTACTACGCATGCGTCCGCCGTTGTATTACGCGCGCTGTTTAAGTTAATAATTCGCGCCAAAATGCTGTTCTCGATCCAGTCCACTAACGGAAAATAGACCTCCGTCGTGAAGAAATGTTCCGGTGCTTAAGCTTTTTAATCTCTCCAATGTCACGCATTATCTAGTTGGCTCGTCCATGCAGTGTCACGCATTATCTAGTTGGCTCGTCCATGCATGGAACTCAAATGTGTATCGTCTAAAGCAGAAGCAGTGTTGCTAGACTAGTAAGAGTTGATTGGATTTTCTCTTTTTTTTGCTTTTCAGGCCAACAAAGCAAGAGAAAATGGTGCCACAATTATCGTGATAGGTGTTGGACCCATTTTGTTAAACCAGGTTGTTAACGTTAACTTATTGTCATTTTATTTTCAGTATATAGAGACCAAGTGAAGGATCCAAAAAACGATCAACCTTTTTTAAAGATCTTCGCTTAATATTGTTTTCTCATTAGAGGTAGACAGACTTTTTTATTGATGCTAACGCTTTTGATCTCAAAACCGTGTGTCGTTAATAAATTTAGTTGTACAGGTTGTAATGCCTGTTATTTTGGGGAAAACTTCTTGAAGACTTCATGATTCAGAGTTTGTAGGAAATGACCTCTCACATTTTTCAACAATGCCACATTAACAAAGGTTTTGAATTTTGTTATTCAATAAAATGTTTTTGAATTGCTAGACAATACACCGACTCAGTTTCAGTGTTTGTTAAAATAAGCTGTGTTTACCTGATTTGATTTAAACCAACAGGACAATCAACCTAAACTCGTTCGACTCAAACTTTCATTTTCAATGTAAAGTGTATATATCGTTGTGGGTTTTTTGGTATGTATAAAAATGTCCTCACCCTTGTAATGATAATGGCAAAAGAAAATTTCGATTACAATTTTTCTTCCTGGTGTAATTTGCGTTTAAAGTTTTGGAAAAATTGACCGAATGATGGAAGGCTGGTAACTAACTACTATATTATTTTCTTGTTTGGACGTCAGAAGCAGAATTTAGTTACGAGAGAACTATATATGTTTTATATATTTGTTACATTTTCTTGTAGAATAGGGTAGCAAGGTGTATTTTAGCTACGGATATTGAACAGATATATAGAAACATGACCGGACTCTCTTTTGGATGTCACAGACCAAAAAATAATCAATCAAGGTGAATCAGTAAGCGATTTTTCCCAACACCATGAAGAAAACCTTTAAACGACTTTTTCTTTGCCATTACTATTTGAAGGGTAAGGAAATTTTATACATACAAAAAACTTGTAACTGATAATACACTTTAAATTGATGCAGAATTATATAATTATATAAAAGGATGTACAAATTAAATTGATGAAATCCTCTGATATTATAGCCAAACGGGGCTCATTACTGTTTTGATCCACTATCTTTTGTCTGCTAGTAGGCTATCGCAAATAGACCTGTAGTAGAGTAGCCAATCAGAATGAAAGGAGCGTGTTAGACCGTTAGTAGGTTTATACTAACTGACAATACACTTTAAATTGATACAGAAGTATATATAATATAACCCACAACTGATATTTATTCAATTTTCAGTTTTGCGTGATTGACGAAAATAGCAACAATAACAACAATCATTATGACAACAACAGCAACACTAAAAACAACATTGCCAGCAACAGAGCGGACACTAAAGACAACGAGACAGTAACACTGACAACAAGATTGCCAGCAACAGCAACACCAAAGAAAAGAAGACAACAATAACACTGGCAACACTACAGGATTGCCACTGAACGTCAACAGCTACACTAAAAACAACATTGCCAGCAACAGTAGCAGTTAGAGTCGCATGAATAGAAAATCTTTCTTATAACAATTTAATGGAACTAATGTAACAAGTTTCTTTAAATAGGTATTAACATTTTGATGTATTGACTTTACCTTTTTTAGTTAAATCTAGTAGCAAACAAACCGTCGTCAAAGTTTG
>JAOBAY020032767.1:0-14212 GCA_025331085.2 Zoanthus sociatus | reverse complement strand
TTCAAATTAAAGAAGTTATAAGCATTTTCACAATGTCACGTGACTGATGACGTCATCATTTCTTGATTGACAGGTGTTAGTTTGTGTTGTTGTTTATATATAACGTTAAGACGAAATTTTGGTGTTTATTACATTTAGGATCAAATGTTATTACATTGAGGACTTTATTACATTTAGGCACATTTATTACATTTAGGCCTTCTACAGGGGCATTATAGTTTTGTCTTTTCAGATTTCTATGTCACAGTGCAGCTGTATGGAATAGACTTTCTTTCTCTTCACACGCCTGCAATTGGTCAAAATCGATCACGTGATTTCCTTATATCTGTGAACATACGGCTCCACGATGCGGAACAAACATCATATACCTTTGGGTCTATACCTAAATGATTTTTATTAAGCTTTTACCCCAGGGAAAATCGTCCTTTAACAGAGTATACACTCAGTTATTTAATTTGGAGAGCTTTTGGGCGCACGTTTAGCAGTTTTCCCGCCTTTTAGATACGTTTGAAGTCTAGGTTTCTTGTGAAGTACTTTGGGACATTTTTGATCAATTTTTCTGTTCGATGTTTTAAAATGTATTTCAATCCTTTGCCAGATTTACCGAATACCGGATTTACAATTGCTTTTTTTTATATATTTGGTTTACGTTGCGAACATTTAGGAGTGAAAAAATGCAGATTCCTGACTTGTTTTGACAAGATCACTTCAAGATGGCGATTCATTATTTACTCAATCGGGGATGGCGACGTGAGACTTCGCTTTTTAACCAGCTACGTACTCCATGTTGTGAGAAGTAGTCCTTGGGAAATTTCCTAACGATTTTGACCATGAATCAGAGCTAGAACTAAAAAAACACATACAAGAAGACGGGTGACTTCTGCAACATTTCCACTGTGCCGCAACCTTAGAAGTAAAACAAATGTAAATATCATCTCATGTCACGTGACACGTTAGCCCATTTTGTCTATTTCTCTTCTGAAACGTCTTCTGAAAAGTCGAAGGGCCGCCATATTGAATTACTATCTTTCACTTGATAGTTGTGAGTACCGTTAACCAATCAGATTGTATATAGCATTTGAAATAGATAGAGAGGGGAGATTTCTACTATAAATCTACAATAGACTGGTGGCTTGTGTAGCGAGGTCAAAGGTCAAACACTCCTTTTGAAATATAAACAAAAGACTTCATGGTAGTTTGTACTCTGCACGAGCATGAATTTATTCTATCGAGGAAGATTGCGGTAACGCGCAGTAGTTCTAAAAGGTCCGCTGGCGTTGGCTTCTCTATATATTATCGTGACATATAAAGAAATCTTTCGAAAAATGTCTCTCTAATCGTTTTATTTCGCTTGTCTGCATGCAGTTTTAACTTGAAAGTGTGTAAAAGGAGGAAATATATTAAAACAACGTTTTATCACTCAAAGGGCTTCATATCATGCTTTGGGACATTAATTACACAGATATTTTGAAAAACAAAATGTTTTTCTTAAGTTTTCCTTGTCACAATTGTCGTAAGTTGAGCCAACAAAATATCCATTAACAGTATTTTTGACCTTTTTTGACCTTTGGCTAACATTCCCAGCTGTAGTTCATTTATAAGGCCGTCTTTCTTTACTGAATTGCCTCGTGGTGAAATCCACAATCTCTCCCAAATTACGCAGGTTTTACATGCCATTTTAAACAAAAGGTACGCAAAGCGTGCACGTGTCTACAGCCTCTTTTGCTGTATATGTTGCTTTTATGTGGGGGAAACTGCAATAAGAAGTCCTTGTTTTGCGTTGATTTGTTGGGCTAAAAAATACTCGATTGACCTTGTCGAAATACAAGCTTGCATAACCCACACACTCTAATGCACGTGAGTTCTTCGTGCAATTTCACTTGTGATTGGTGGAAATTAAACGCATACCCGACTCCGATCCGTGGCAATAAGCACACGTGGGTCGCTCGTTGCGATGTCACGTGTGATTGGTGAGGCAGTGAGTGAGTGAATGAGTGAGTGAGTGAGGCAGTGAGTAAGTAAGTGAGTGAGTAAGTGAGTGAGTGAGTGAGGCAGTAGGTGAGTGAGTGAGTGAGTGAGTAAGTGAGTGAGTGAGTGAGTGAGGCAGCAAGTGAGTAAGTGAGTGAGTAAGTGAGTGAATATGTGAGGCAGTGAGTAAGTGAGCGAGTGAGTAGGTGAGTGAGTGAGTAAGTGAGAGAATGAGTAAGCGAGTGAGTGAGTGAGGTAGTGAGTGAGTGAGTGAGTGAGTAAGTGAGTGAGTATGTGAGGCAGTGAGTGAGTGAGTGAGTAAGTAAGTGAGTGAGTAAGTGAGAGAATGAGTAAGCGAGTGAGTGAGTGAGGTAGTGAGTAAGTGCATGAGTGAGTGAGTAAGTGAGTGAGTAAGTGAGTGAGTATGTGAGGCAGTGAGTGAGTAAGTGAGTGAGTATGTGAGGCAGTGAGTAAGTGAGCGAGTGAGTAAGTGAGTGAGTGAGTAAGTGAGTGCGTGAGTGAGGCAGTGAGTGAGTAAGTGAGTGAGTATGTGAGGCAGTAAGTAAGTGAGCGAGTGAGTAAGTGAGTGAGTATGTGAGGCAGTAAGTAAGTGAGCGAGTGAGTAAGTGAGTGAGTGAGTAAGTGAGTGCGTGAGTGAGGCAGTGAGTGAGTAAGTGAGAGAATAAGTAAGCGAGTGAGTGAGTGAGGTAGTGAGTAAGTGAGTGAGTGAGTAAGTGAGTGAGGCAGTGAGGCAGTGAGTCAGGCAGTGAGGCATTGAGTGAGTGAGTGAGTGAGTAAGTAAATGAGTGAGACAGTGAGGCAGTGAGTGAGTGAGTGAGTAAGTAAGTGAGTGAGTAAGTGAGTGAGTAAGTGAGTGAGTAAGTGAGTGAGTCAGTGAGGCAATGAGGCAGTGAGTGAGGCAGTGAGGTAGTGAGTGAGTGAGTGACTGAGTAAGTAAGTGAGTGAGTAAGTGAGTGAGTAAGTGAGGCAGTGAGTAAGTAGTGAGTGAGTGAGTAAGTGAGTGAGGCAGTGAGTGAGTAAGTGAGAGAATGAGTAAGCGAGTGAGTGAGTGAGGCAGTGAGTGAGTGAGTGAGACAGTGAGTGTGTGAGTGAGGCAGTGAGTGAGTGAGTGAGGCAGTGAATGAATGAGTGAGACATTGAGTGAGTGAGAGTGAGGCAGTGAGTGAGTGAGGCAGTGAGTGAATGAGTGAGGCAGTGAGTGAGTGAGTGATTGGAGTGATTAAGTGAGTAAATCACAGTTCCCATTTGTTAAAATATCTACTGTTGTCCCAAATGATACACGTATGCAGACAATCAGCATTGTTTTTAAATGCCTTGTCTTTTCGTTTGGATTTCTCATTATTTCAAACTGCTCAGAGAAATAAGAACAAATTAAGAACAAATTGAGGCTGAAGCAGCCAAAAAATTAAGTGAATTGAACCTCGGCAAAATTTACTGGTTCTTGTAAAAGAAAACGTGTTGCGTGTTACGCGATGCGAATGTATACTTAGCCGAATGTTTCAAGCTTTTGTCTTTCAAGCTCTGTTTACATATTGAAGTAATTTATACTCGATTGAAAGCCAAATTAATAGCACTTTTAAAAGGCTATACATTCACGAAACGCCTGAAGGAATTATACAACATCCATAAAATCTTAATTCAAACAAACAAGACAGTTTGTTTTGCCGAGCTAGATCTGCACTGAATTAGGTTTTCAATTGAAGTCTAAATACTAAATAAATACGAGATTGTTTAAACGTTTTGATTTGCAAAGAATTACAGGAACTCAAAAAAAGTTTAACAGCCTACGCGTCTACTGAAAACTATTAGTTACTTAATTAGTCAAGCTAGTATATTTAATGATGAGAGAATAATACCAAAAATTGGTCAAGTAAATGAAAACATTAAAATGAAAAAATGTTTGTTTATCAGTAGTAATCTACAGTTACCGTCATCTCGATTAATTAACAAACTTCATTTCTACAGGTACTTTAGATTTTCCACGAAATCTTTGGCCGGGTATAATTTATACAGGCGACGGCGCCCAAAACATAGTTTTATAACAAGATTTCTTTGGTACTAACTATTATATTTCTACAATTAGAACTATTTTTCAATGAAATTTTAATTTATTAAGCAAGACTTCAATTTGATCCCTAATTGCGTTTTTCTAGTTCTGGAAGTAGAAATATGTAGAGCATAAGTTATTGATACTTTATGGAATGTTTATGTTGATGAATGTTTTTATAGAGTTCTTTTCATTGAAATTCAGGATTAAGCTTTGTAAATAAAACAGAATGGTTTTGGGGTGAGAGTAATGAGAGACCTCATCAATCAATAATTTATAAAGGAACATGCAAACTAACACGAATAAAAATTAAGCAAATAGAAAGTATGTTTGAAAGCTAAGATGGCTGTCTCATTGTCTATTTGTTTTCCTTTGGAATAGTCAAGATACCATCACGGCAAAATCTATCCCAGTTGGGCAACAGCTGAGAAGCTTTTTAAAAGCTTCAATTCATCGCCCTGAAAGGTAAATAACAAATTTTTAACAGAAAATGGAGCCACAGGCTGTTCCTACAAAGCAAGTAAACGAAACTCGAAAGAGAAAAAATTCTTGATTCATGTGAATAACTTGTCACCACTTTCTACCTTGCGGCGCGGAAATATCTTGATGGTTACTAAACGAACTATTAAAAGGTCTCCCAAGATGCCGCATTTTCTCATTTTCAGGCTTTTCTACATTAATTCGACATCTGTAAATAATTTCAAAGTGTTTGTTGTTTTAAGGCTTTTAATAAAAGGCCTAACATTCCATCATGACATTTTGACTGCGCAATTTTCTACTAACTTTGTTATACTTATAATTAAGTTAAATTGTCGCAAACGTTAAGGCAAAATTCTTTGATTTCACAAAAGTTACCATGTTTTTGTTAAATACAAAGATGATGATTTCAGAAAAATAAAATACACCTTGCCTTTTCTTTTTTGCGGACACAAATATTAGAAGAAAAAAGTTCGAGAGCATTGCATCGTCTAGCTGAAATTGTTCACGGTTAAGCCTGGAAAATTTAAAGATATATATATAACTTCTTGATATTTATGTCTGGTCTGAGTGGTTACTAATTGAGTTAATTTCAATTAACGGGCCAATTATGACAATTACGTTTTGTAATCCCGCGGCTAAACGATGAAAGATGTTGTAGATCAACAATTTTACCAGTTATATTATTTTTCTCATGAAGTTCTCATAGTTACCTTGCACTGTTTTAAGATTTTCCTTGAGCAGCCAGCCAGCCATTTACTTTAGCAAATAATCATGTTGCTTATGTTAAGATATGATTTTTCTGTTTTTGTTCTAGGTATTATTTTTTTTTACAAAGTGTTTGTTTGTGTGAAAGAGTTAACAAGACTGATCCGCATCTTTGATCTTTCTTTCAAATAAAGCAAATTGTCGAATTTTTTTACGGTACTATAACTTTAAAGAACTGTGTTACAGTTAGTTTTTGAAAGTTAGGCTCTCAAACGTGACTCGCATGCAATGCTTGAGTTAAATTATTAAAGGTTGCGCGCGATATATTATAACAATATAAAATTTGATTGTATTTCAGTTTGGGTCGCAAACGTCTTTGAGTCAACTGATTGATCCCAAAATATCGTGAACTTAAACTCAAATCAATGTATTATCAAAATTTTTTAGCTTAATTTAAATCACATGTACAAAACAAATTTCAATTTCAAGTCAAATATTTAATAACTATTTTCAACATTAAAGGTACATTGGGGTCCATAGCAGTCAACGACCATATGCCAGTTTGATGCAAAGTACGTGATTTATTTGGCAGAGCTAAACAAGGTTTCGTTTGTTCGATTGATTTAGAAAACGTTTGTTTTAGCATGTTCAAAAGTCTCATTAAGTAAAAGCATTTTCAGTACCCGATCCATTTGCTAAGGTCGCCGATTTCTTTGAACCTCTCCATAACTGGAGAACTTGACTGATAAGAGCCTTAATTATATCTTTGAGTTCACCTACCTAAATTGCTTTCTCAAGTGACATTACAAAAACACGAAAGAAATTTAAATCAAATGTTTTGCAGTCACGATTTTATAAGTGTCTTTTTTTTACCTTGAACACGATATTCAGTTTTCCAAGGTACCTAGAGAATATTCTGGCAGAAGATTCTTCGAAAGCTTGAGGGTAGCTCGGACGGCGGACAAAAATTCCCTTAATTGGATTCCCAGATCTTTGAGATGGTTGAGCTCTGACCCAACCAGGGTTTTGGGAACTTCAAAAGCAAACTAGATTATCCAGTCCTGATCCTATGAATAATTGATTCTCACGTATCGATTATGAGGTCAAAGTAAAACTGAACGAGAGTTGAAGTTTTATCTCGGGAGCTTTGAAGATAATTACCTTGGTAAAATTAAACAGATAGATTGGGTTTAAGATAAAGCTAGTGTTTTGATTTTGCTTTTAGAAATCTAAGAATGAAACTACTACTTCAGGAGTGAAAAAAATTAAGAAAAAAACTAGAACAAACTGTGAAAGTTTGCATTTCCTTCTTGTTGAGGGGACCCTTTCTTTGCTTTGACAGCGGAAATCTCTTCCCCGGATCTGACAGCAAAATTGATTTTCTTACATATCAGTTTTATTAAGTGTCGTAATGCTTTACATTTATCGACATTCTATATCAAACTACAAATAAAGTTAAGAAATAAAGACTCGAATAAAAGATATTTCAAACTTCGGATTAAGTAAACGTAAACACACATTTAAACTACAAATACAAACACTCGACTTAGCAATTGGTCTATCACAAATATTTACACACAAACAAAGTAGAAACATTGTAGGATGTTATTTAGAAGAGCAAGTACGTTGATCTTTCGTAACAACAAGGACTAATCTAATCCTATCAGATTAGATAGCATCAAAGACAAAGTTAAAAGTCGGTTAGCAGTCAGCGTTTATTCGCGAGAACGAGTCCAATATGGGTAAACTCAGATTGAAAACTCGCGTTTGATCCACATTAAATGTCCGCGCAGCCGATGAAAGGAAAGCGCGACATCTGCGAACTGCTTTTTCTTGTAGTGACGTTGGAGTTCAGAATACAACTTGAACTAAAGCTTGCCTGCTCGTTGGCTTTGTTTGAGACGGCACTTTCGTGACTCTCTTCTGGAGAGTAATTTACACTTGGAGATGTGATATTTCTATTTTCTACGTATTTACTGTCCTTAACCGAATTTAACTCGTTATCCTTGGCTTGGATTGAAACAGTTTCGCTACCAGAGTCCATTTCTCTAACAAGCTTATCCAAAAACCGGATATATTTCATAGAAAGTCTCAAGATTTCATTTTTTGATAGTTTTCTCTCCGGAGGATACGTCGGTAAAAGTTTTCGCAACTCAGCGAAGGCAAGGTTGACATGCTGTTGTCTCCATCTTTCCCTGCTGTTTGTGTACAATCTTTTAAGGTAGGCCGAGCGGCTACTGCTAGTAGCGTTGTTACTGTAGGGAAATGGAACACCTCGACGGGTACAAGATCCAAAGGGAACTAGTGATGGCTGTTGAGAATTCGGTGTGGGACTCAAACTTGTATCAGATCCACTCGAGCTACAAGTACTCATCGGAGATTGAATAAATGGATCCAAAGCCACAAAATCTGGCATTTGTCCGGTTATCTTGAAATTCTCAGCAGTTAACTGTCTCTGCAAGTGTCTGGTCTGCAGTAATTGAGTAAATGAATCTTCTTTACCTGGAGCGAGTACGCTTTAAAACGATTTAAGCAGCAACGACTTGTCAAGTGTTAGCCTGTGTACTCTGTTTTCGATTTATAATGATCCACATAATTGCTTATTCATTTAAATCTCGAGGCGATAACCTTTTGTCGCTTATTTTTCTGTGTTTACGACATTACGTTGGCACTACCCTCGTGGTGTCTCGTGTTACTCATTTTCCGGTCAAAAATGAGTTTTTCACTGCTTCACACGTCTGTCACATCAATTTAGAATTCCAGCCAATCCTATCGACGTTTGAACAATTGCTTCGTTGAGTGCTGTCAAGGTATTTACAATATTCAATTAACAATCATTAACACTAGCATTAATTGTGTGTGGCCTGGATTGTATTTTATTATAAAAAGTATTTCTTATCTGACAGCACGAGTATGGTATTTTAAAATGGCACTACCCCATTAAATGATTTTGTGTTTTTTTTTTCTGATTTAGGTTCAATTTGACTAAAGTATAGATACGTATACTTTTCGAGCTCCTTTCAAAAAGTTCAAGAAAAACTAGAAATTGGTTGCGTTTGTCTGTGGCGTTTATTCTCTCTGCTGTCGGGCCGAAGAAACAAAGCTCTCTTACAGAAACAAAAAAATAAATAACTGATTATTGTTTCCAAATGTTTTTATTTCTTGTCAGAATAAAATGGTTATGGAACACGCGTTAGTTTGACGCGGGCATTATTATTAACGGCCGCTTGAAGTAACTACCCAAAACGAACGGAAGTTTCCTCCAAACCGCAAAATTTTGCAGTTAAAACATACCTCACGCTAATATTTCCTAAATAGAACAGGCTACATACTTGTGGCTACAAGAAGTTTACCAAATGGGAAAAAAAATGAAGTTCTTTCAAGACATTAGTCATTTGTCCCGCCCTCTTTGATTACAACTCATGACAATACATCGATAAAATATCTTTTATCTGCTAATAAAACAATAGAAGCGATACATCTTTTTTTATTGCGATCCGCTGAAATGTATTTTAAACTGTTAGTTCCTCTTATTTTTGGTATTTTTTGGTTTTTCGCAGGAACTAACACAGGATAGTAGTCGGAAACGCTAAACAAACTAGGAAATATTATCTTATTTACTCCGTTCATTTTACTCTCGTGATTTATTTTGTTCTAAAAGATTAACAATGCTGTCTGAAATTGCAATTAAACGAAAGACATGCTACAGTTTAAAGGCGTTAAAATTATATGGCTGGAAAGCGTCAAAAATCAGTTGCGAAATTGCAGGTCAAAGATGGGTCTGGTTCCTTCATGGGGTTTTGAAAAACTTGCTAATGAGTCTTTAAAACAAGACAGGCAACCTTAGAGTAGTTCCGGCTTGGTTTGCGAGACAACACGCCTTAAAACAAGGTAATGGTGTGTTGTTCTGCCAACATAATCAGGACGGTATCAAAGTTTTAGAACAGAAAAGTCTCTGCACGTGGTGAGTGCTATTGAGAAGTCCTCTTCTATTATCAAAACATTTCTTTCAACCCTACAAAATACTTTTGTTTGTTGATCAGAAAAAGCTTTATAAAAAAAGTCGAGAGTTTTTAACAAAGCATCACGTATTTCAGTTCATAAGAAACATCAAAAATTAGGAAAAAACAAGGATAATATTGAAATTTAAAACTAACTGTTATAATAATATACACTTTTTTTTATTAAAAACGAACTTGATAAAAAACCAATTGAGACTTTAATCGTCTGAAAAATAAGAAAATTAAAAACAATCTGAGGTTGCGTAAATGAAAATGCTAAAAAAAGCTTGATTAACAAACCTGAATATTATATTTTCACAAACTAAAATACTGAATTGATACTGTCTCTCCAATCACAAGAAAAAAAGAGCACACAAGGGCAGTTAAGGGCGTTATTGTCAATTTTCAGAATTTAGTGATATATATAACAGTCAAAAACAAAATAAGAACATTTTGAGCCTCGAGTCAGTACTGGAAAATTGAATGAGAACTTTAAACCTGAGCAAAGTTTTACTGGTTCTTAATAAAGTATATAGTGTTTCATATGCATTAGATATAAAGGTGATGTCAATAGTAGCAAGAATAAATAATATTAAAATCAACACTGTATCTTTGATTCTTTCTAACTCTAAATAAACGGTCAGTTCAATATATATGTATATTTTGTTTTCTTTTTAAAAAATTTACGAATAAGTAGCATAGTGGCAGTGATAATTTTAATTAAGGCCTTTTGTATCTGTAAATTAGAACCGTGGAAAAAGGAAAATATAAACGGTCAAAGCTAACTCCTTGACAAGCCAAGCCCATAGATCCGGCGCTTATCTCCTCCTGTAGTGTTATGCGGATAATAGTCGGAGAGTCGTTGACTCACTGGCCCCTGAACGTGACACTAATCCATCGCAGATTAGCTCCCAGCTGGTACTCATTTACCTGCCCTGGAAGCATGGAAAGTTGAGTTGGCTTAGAAGATCACACAAATATTCGAATATCGATAAACTGCAGGGATCGAACTGGGGACCTTGTGGTTCGGAAAGCAATTCTGCTCATGATACGACAATTGAAGATCCTTATTTGTAGACGGGATCGGGAAGGTCACACAAATATTCAAATATCGTCAAAGTCGGGGATCGAACCGGGGGCCTTGTGGTTGGAAGGCAGACCTTACCAACTGCGCCAACAATGTCCGCCGATCAAACGACTGCCCTAGTTTCTCTTTTCTCGTCCGCCAACATTGTTATCACTTGTCCACTTTGCGCATGCGTATTTTTCATTTTCTTGGAGCCGAAACCAATGGTAGAATTGCACGGTCGCAATTTAGGTATCCTGCTGATGAACAGTAACTGTTTTGCTATTTTTTTTCAGCGGCATTCTAGTTATGTCTGTTCAGACTGATTTATTTTACGTGGAGATAGAGATCAGCGGATAAAAGTATAGAGATAAAGAAAGATATTCAGAGAGTGATAGAGATGAAGAAGGACAAACGGAGTTAATCGGCTCTATAGCCTATAGGTTTTATACAAAAAGTAATTTCATTTCGAATTTATAATCAAACGGCCTACTACATTAGTGAACTGCAAGAAATGACAGGGTCATAGGCTCTGATCCGCTAAACTACAGATATCGATCGGAGATAAAGCGTCGGCTCTATGGACGACTCGATTCAGTCGTAAATAAACATTTAGCTAGCGTAGCGCCTGATGTTAAAATCCTCTCGAGCCAAAACATAAATTTTAGAAGTAAGATGTTCATTACTGTAAATTAAGCGGAGCCACCTTATTCATCCTTAGTCAATTAGACAATTTTAAAATCTTTTTTGCATAAATGTTTATTAATTTTCTTACATCATTATAGCTAATATAATAACCTCATATATTTTTCGGTTGATTTTGCGAATGGAAATCGAAGCAAATGTTCACCCACTAGGTAATCGATAAAAAACAATGCAAGAGGAACATTTCGTTCTTAAATCGTAAAAATATTTATTTCATAACAACCTTTAGCTTGCCTTCGTCAAAAAGGAGTCCTTCTTAAGAAAAAGGAAAGGTTGAACAAACCTGTTACTCATTTAAAAGCAGCAGTATATTGCCTTGTCGTGAACTTAGTTTAAACACAAATTTCAGTGCGTGTACTTTTATCGGTTTTCGAACCATTAATTGAGCATTAAAGCCGGTAGCAAATGTATCTCATTTCAAGGCGCGCCCCTAATCTCTCAATAATCACACTTAAAGAACTCTTGTAAAAATACTAAGCTTAATCCTAGCGGAGAAACGCTTTGGTTGTGGGCATGTTGACCTGCAGGAGTTCAGTCTAAGGCGTTGCATAACGTGCTCGTGAAATCATGATTGGCTTCCGTTTTTGCCTTGGCAGCTATCTTGGAATTTAAAATACTTGCAGCTTGAAAGCTTGAAATCAAAAAATAAACCTTGAAAATATTTGCCATGAATTTTTGAAACCGATCGAAATGAAAAGTCTTATCACGGTTTATTGTTCAGCACTGTTAAAATGGTTAGCTTTTAAAGGCTAAAAAGGGTATACAACCTTTTATAAAAGCTTCAAGTTATCATTGTCAGTGACAAAATAAAGTTAAAAAAGAAACGTCATGCAAACGTCATACATATTCATATTACGATTTTGAGATGACACAGCTCAAAATTTTGTATGATCGATTTTACAAAAACTTTGTCGTAAGAAACTACGGGTAGTTTCAGTCTTTTAACGACACGTCATATATTTATTCATCGTTTCAGGAACATTCTTTATTGCCTGTAACAACAACAATAGGGAGTTTAAGATGCGAGAACGGCAACGACAACGCGAACGGCAAAGAACAATAGCCTTAATTACTGAATACAATAGTTGTATGTTGGAATGTGGCGAGCTGGCCACCTGTTTGCCGTCGTCTTCACTGATACGCCGAGGAAAGCTCACTTTTTAGGTTCTGTGGACAACTTGAACGTCAAAAAGCAAAATCTGACAATCTTTGTTTGCCTTCGAAGCTGAACCTTTTATATACTACTGTTCGTAAATCTCATGCAAAGTCTCAAATATAAATGAATCCCTGATTTAAAACGCAAAATATAAACGAGAAATAATATTATTCGTAACTACCGTCGTCATTTATTCCGAGCAAGACAAAAGCATGAGGATGACAGAACTGAGCTGTGCAAGCACTGAGAACTGGTGCTCTCATTTTACTATTTGGAAACAAATATAAACTGAAATATCTCAGCGTGCGCTTTTCGTGTAAAAACCATACGAACATACACACTTTTATCGTAACATTTTGTTTTGCATAATGAAATGTTTCTTTTTTTAAAATGACAGTCTTATTTTATAAAATGTCGTTGATAAAATGAATCGAGCAAGCCGCTGTTTGTTCACCATGCTGCCTTGACGTCACAAATTTAACGTACTGTGATTGGTCCATTCAAAGACAAAAGGCTACTTTGGCATTACATCATAAAATTTTACATTACTTACATCTATCTGGATCACTCGAGATTTTTTCCGCCTGTATAGTTCTTTCGCACGGCTCTATAATGCTGCCGCCTCGCCTCGCCGTCTTCGCTCGGCTGGCTCGTTGGCAATAAAACGCTATAACAGCCACCAATTGTGTTTTGTTCCAAAAGTTTTTTTAGCTTAAAGTTCTTCATCAGTATTACTATTAAGGGAATAGCGATAAATCTATTGATCTGTTTTCCGTTTATTTATTGCGGTAGTCCACTAGTGCGAAAATAAACGCTGCTAGTATGAGTACTAGTAGACTAGTATTTGAAACCAGTATTCCTTGTACACGTGAATTTTACTACAACCATTAAGCCCGTTAGGACAAAGGCATCGTGTGGAGGAGGGTCGCCCGGTGCGAATCACTCCCGTTTTGACCGTGAAGAAAAGAAGAGTCTCCTTTAACTTTCAAAAAAAAATCCTGTTACAGTAACTCGTTTAAATTGTAATCCAAACTTTTATTGCCGTATTTGACGGAGTTAGTACCCAATCCCCCTACAGCAGCAAACTTTCTTAGGAAAACATAACCATTGACCTTTCCGCCAGTCTTTATCGGAAGGAGAGGGCCTGGGAACGAGGCTGACCGCTATTCAGCCTTTAGGCACAATTCAAAAGTTAAAAAAGTCGGACATATCTAAAACCTATAATAATAAATAAATAAATAGGTTTTGAAAGTGCCTTTTCATAAGTTAATTCAAAGATACTGTTTACATAAAACAAATAAAAATAGATAATAAATACTAAAATATACTAAATATATACTAGTAAATTATTAGTAATAAGGGAGGTCACTAATAAAGACGCATTTTCAATAACAAAAGTCTTGAGTTACGTTTTGAAAAGCTGTTGCGATGTAATATTTTGAAGTTCAGCGGGTAGAAGGTTCCATAAGTTTGGTTTGCAGATAGAGAAGGCATACGGTCCGCCGTACTCCTCTCGGAACGGGAGACCGTGCGCGGCACCTTAAACAATCTGATATCTGAGTCCAGAGCGTACGTAGTGCGGGTTTTAGGTCAAGGAGATCGTTAACATATCTAGGGCCTTGTCTATGCACACATGTTTAGTTTTCAAAACTTTTTATGTTGCTCCAACGAAGTGATAAAACTAAAAAGGTCAGCTTTTCCTACTACAGACTGTTGTGTAATGGTTATAAACTTTTCAACTTTGAGTTGGTAAAACTACGGGGTTTGTTTAGTTCGGTTGAGACTAACACTCCAAACGTCAGCTCCTTATATTACTTACGGTGGTGATCATAAAGATTTCAACTTGAGTTGTCTAAATTACGCGTTGTGTTTAGTTCAGTTCTGACTAACACTCCAAACGTCAGCTCCTTGCACTACTTACGGTGATGATCATAAACATTTCAACCCTGAGTTGTCTAAATTACACGTTGTGTTTAGTTCTGTTCAGACTAACACTCCAAACGTCAGCTCCTTGCACTACTTACGGTGATGATCATAAACATTTCAACCCTGAGTTGTCTAAA
>JAOBAY020032727.1:0-14214 GCA_025331085.2 Zoanthus sociatus | reverse complement strand
TGAAATGGCCGAAAAAATAAGAACATTGAGCCTGAGCTAAATTTTACTGGTTCTTAATAAAAAAAAAAGAGTGTAATGTGCGAAAGAGTGGTCAAAATAGGTTTAGGATTTAACTGCTTAATTTTCTCTTTTATAGAAACAGTTTTTTTTTAAATGGATAAATTGTACAACGTAGTGAAAATGATTGTTTTGTAATAATGTTTTGGACTGGAGTCCTTCGTTGGAGTGAAGGCAAGAAACACCAACGCAGCATTCCATTTATGGCATTCTCTTTTATAGGGTTGGTTTCTTTACACATGTTTTGATTTAGGGAAAACTTGTTTTGACTTTCAACGAATAAATAATGGCAATGGAAAGCAAATTATGCATAAAAACAACTTATTTTGCCGTCTATACTACTCATTCTTCTTTTACTTGTCTTTGTCTACTAAATATCTCTAGTCTTAATAAGCCTCCTATCAATCACTATTATGATCTCGGTCTTGATTAAGATGTATGTTTACTGAAGACTGCAATTCTTAAGAAATAATTAAATGGTAGTTACTTTGAATTTTTACATTTGTTGAAATTGTGACTTACCTGGAAAACTTGTTGGTTTTATTGCAACTGAAGAAGCTGTCAAAGGATATCAATGTGTAAACATAAGTATTTCGACGGTTGCAGCTGAAATACTGGTAGATAAACAGACTTACACGAAGACAAGTAGGCCAACAAACTAAAAGTAGAAAAAAAAACAGGCAACTAGAAGAAAACATCTACGGAAAGATCGATTATGAATGTTATTACAAAGATCTATACCATAGAAAGGCGGTTTTTGCCCAATAACGTTTTAGTGTAATGATTTTCTTTTTTATTGTACACAGAATGACGTGTTACAACTTTAATGCAAAAAAGAAAAATTGTCGTTAAAAGTCTGATTTTGTTAAGGGCGCTTCTGGAGGAATACTTGATTGCCAACGAGCCAGCCGAGCGAAGACACGAGGCTGGAGAGGCAGCAGCATTATAGAGCCGTACGAGGATAGTATTTAGGCGATACAAATCTCGAGTGCTCGGAGGTGCCTAAGAACTGCATCGAAACTGCAGCCAATGAGAGTGCGCTAATGATGTATGTAGCGTTAGGAGGCGTGGTTCCTCGGCAAATTGGAGTAGTGTGGTGCAGTTGTGTTTTCTTTATGTGGAAAGATATGAAATGAATCAAAACGTTCTTTCCGCGTTCATTTGTTAGGTTTATTTGTTCTGACAACCTTCCAACTTTGGGCTTGTTAAATTGGAGCCATGTAGCGGATAGTTCTTTGAGGTAAAGAAAACAAAACGTTCTTTTCGCGTTCATTTGGGAGCTGTATTTATAATCTTTAACGTAACTCACCTCGATTTTTCTATTTATATCAGCGACTTTTTTATTTTATTTGTATCTGATGACGGCTGTAGTAGAACAGTCCAAAGCTTATTATTATTAAAATTCTTAACCAGAAAACATTTTATATTTTTTTTAAAATTTTTAACCGTAACTTATGTCGTTGTGACACAAATTTACTAGGTTTCAAAAATCTTCAAAATTTATTAAGTTTTTGTCTTGCTCGTTGGCACTTAGCGATAGTTACTACTAGAATATCTGTTAAATCATCCACTTGATCCTTAGGAGGAAAGGGCATGAATATGGACTTATAGACTTTCCCATCCGACCCTCGAAAAAAAAACTGACCGGGAAAATCCATCTTAAGATCAACGCACGGCCGCAAGATAGCTATGTAGCCAGTATGGTTGTCGGGGTTGTGTAGTGGTCATCACACCCGACTAACAATCTGAAGAACGTGGAATCGAATCCCATCATTAAAGTCCCTATATCGCTGACTTTTTATCATCTAGATGAAAAGTAAAACCCTTTAGCAATACCAAATCTCAAAACTTAAACAGTTTTTTGCGGTTCCTGTTATGTTATTTGAGTTTTGAAACGTGCAAATAAAACAGTTTTGGGACAGCGCTCGCTGTCGTTTTTGACCGAGCATTAATTACATTATGAAGTACTGGTATAATGACCTTGGAGATGGTACTTGTGCAGCTTCCGGTTGAATGTTAACAATGTCAACACAAAAATTTCTTCGTTTAAGGTTTAAAACATAGCGAAGACCAGAAAAATTCAGTTTTAAGTAATTTCTTTGTCACGTTTATCCTTGTAAAACACTAAAGACAGTGAAAGATATCTTACTGCTGCTATGTCATAAGTACCAGTCGCCTGTAGCTCGGTCAAAACTTCAATTCCAAACTTCTTTTGATTAAAAAACATACTTAAATGCGGGATTTTTCTTCAATCATTCGAATTCTGAGTTCATAAATGACAATAGTTTTCATCTTAAGATTAAAAAAAAGGCGATGTAGGAACTTTTAGGGAGAGTTTGCATCTTTAAATCTTTTTAAACTTTTTCGAAATTAGATATCAATGTATGAGGCTTGATAAAACATATCAATTAAAAAAAAAGAGAAAAAAAAACTATTGCGGCTTCTCATACGAAATATAAATTATAAGCTAGTCGTTGTGGTTCATTTTGTTTTGTTTCCGTCCTTTCACAATTCTTTCTATCTATTAAAAACCCAAACTAATTTTGATGATGACTCCTTTATTTTTAGCTGTACTGTCCAGTTCATCCCTAAACAACGAGAACATTACAACAGCAATTGTCACTCCAACAAAAACCTCTTCACCTGTGTTATCAAGTTCATCTATAAGTAAAGGCGACGTTACATCAACATCTGTCACTCCAATATTACAGCCTTCACTTGTGTCTTCAAGTTCATCTGTGATAAAAGACGACCTTACATCAACATCTGTCACTCCAATGATACAGCCTTCACTTGTGTCTTCAAGTGCATCTGTGATAAATAACGACGTTACATCAACATTTGTCACTCCAGTAATGCAGTCTTCAGTTGTGTTTTCAAGTTCATCTATGATGAAAGAGCACGTTACATCAACATCTGTCCCTCCATTAATGCAGTCTTCACTTGTGTCTTCAAGTTCATCTATAATGAAAGACGACGTTAAATCAACATCTGTCACTCCATCAATGCAGTCTTCACTTGTGTCTTCAAGTTCATCTATAATGAAAGACGACGTTACATCAACATCTGTCACTCCAGTAATGCAGTCTTCAGTTATGTTTTCAAGTTCATCTATGATGAAAGAGCACGTTACATCAACATCTGTCACTCCATTAATGCAGCCTTCACTTGTGTCTTCATGTTCATCTATAATGAAAGACGACGTTACATCAACATCTGTCACTCCAGAAATGCAGTCTTCAGTTGTGTTTTCAAGTTCATCTATGATGAAAGAACACGTTACATCAACATCTGTCACTCCAATAATGACGTCTTCAGTTGTGTCTTCAGATTCATTTGTGATGAAAGGCGACCTTACATCAACATCTGTCACTCCAGTAAAGCAGTCTTCAGTTGTGTTTTCAAGTTCATCTATGATGAAAGAACACGGTTCATCAACATCTGTCACTCCAATAATGACGTCTTCAGTTGTGTCTTCAGGTTCATCTGTGATGAAGGACGACCTTACATCAACATCTGTCACCCCAGTAATGCAGTCTTCAGTTGTGTCTTCAAGTTCATCTGTGATGAAAGACGACCTTACATCAACATCAGTCACTCCAATGATACAGCCTTCACTTGTGCCTTCAAGTTCATCGGAGATGAAAGACGTTACATCAACTTCTGTCACTCCAATAATGCAGTCTTTAGTTGTGTCGTCAAGTCCCTCTGTGATCAAAGACGACGTTACATCAACATCTGTCACTCAAGTCATACAGTCTTTACCTGTGTCTTCAAGTTCATCTGTGATGAAAGACGACTTTACATCAGCATCTGTCACTCCAATCATACAGTCTTCAGTTGTGTCTTCCAGTTCATTTGTGATGAAAGACGACTTTACATCAACATCTGTCACTCCAATGATACAGTCTTCACCTATGTCTTCCAGTTCATTTGTGATGAAAGATGCATTTAAATCAACATCTTTCACTCCAATAATGCAGTCTTCAGTTGTGTCAAGTTCATCTCTAATGAAAGAGCACCTTACATCAACATCTGTCACTACAATCATACAATCTTCAGTTGTATCTTCAAGTTCATCTGTGATGAAAGATGACGTTACATTAACATCTGTCACTCCAATGATACAGTCTTCAGTTGTGTCTTCAAGTTTATCTGTGATGAAAGATGACCTTACATCAACATCTATCACTATAATCATACAATCTTCAGTTGTATCTTCAACTTCATCTGTGATGAAAGACTACATTACATCAACATCTGTTACTTCAATGATACAATCTTCAGTTGTGTCTTCAAGTTTATCTGTAAAGAAAGATGACGTTACATTAACATCTAGCACTCCAATGATTCAGTCTTCAGTTGCTTCTTCAAGTTCATCTGTGATGAAAGACATTACATCAGCCTCTGTCACTCCAATGATACGGTCTTCACCTGTGTCTTCCAGTTCATTTGTGATGAAAGATGACCTTCCATCAACATCTCTCACTCCAATGATACAGTCTTCACTTGTGTCTTCAAGTTCATCCGTAATAAAAGACGTTATATCAACACCTGTCACTCCAAGCATACAGTCTTCAGTTGTGTCTTCAAGTTCATCTGTGATGAAAGATGACGTTACATCAGCATCTTTCACCCCAAAAATGCAGTCTTCAGTTGTGTCACCAAGTTCATCTGTGATGAAAGATGACGTTAAATCAATATCTATCATTCCAAGCATACAGTCTTCAGTTGTATTTTCAAGTTCATCTGTGATGAAAGACGACGTTACATCAACATCTGTCACTCCAATGATACAGTCTTCACTTGTGTCTTCAAGTTCATCTGTGATGAAAGACAACCTTACATCAACTACTGTCAAACCATTGATACAGTCTTCAGTTGTGTCTTCAAGTTCATCTGTGATAAAAGACGACCTTACATCAACTACTGTCACTCCAATGATACAGTCTTCAGTTGTGTCTTCAAGTTCATCTGTGATGAAAGAGCACCTTACATCAACATCTATCACTCCAATAATACAGTCTTCAGTTGTGTCTTTAAGTTCATCTGTGATGAAAGACGACGATACATCAACATCTTTTTCTCCAATGATGCAGTTTTCAGTTGTGTCTTCAAGTTCATTTGTGATGAAAGATCACTTTACATCAACATCTATCACTCCAATGATACAATCTTCACCTGTGTTTTCCAGTTCATTTGTGATGAAAGATGACATTACATCAACCTCTGTCACCTCAATGATACAATCTTCACTTGTGTCATCAAGTTCATCTGTGATGAAAGACGACGTTACATCAACATCTGTCACTCGAAGCATACAGTCTTCAGTTATGTCTTCAAGTTCACCTGTGATGAAGGACGACGTTACATCAACTCCTGTCTCTACAAGCATACAGATTTTACCTGTGTCTTCAAGTTCATCTGGTGTGAAAGGCGACGTTACATCAACGTCTGTTACTCCAATGATACAGTCTTCAATTATGTCTTCAAGTTCATCTGTAATGAAAGATGACATTAGATCAACATCTGTCACTCCAGTGATACAGTCTTCACTTGTGTTTTCAAGTTTATCTGTGATGAAGGACGACGCTACGTCAACATCTTTTACTCCAATGATACAAACTTCAGTTGTGTCTTCAAGTTCATCTGTGATGAAAGACGACGTTACATCAACATCTGTCATTCCAATAATGCAGTCTTCAGTTGTGTCTCATACAAAACAGTTTTCTACTGTGTTATCAAGGTTTCCAGTAGTAAAGGTAAGTTTTATGTCATTGCAACGAAGCAGGCTTCATATTGTGTTTAGTAGTTTACTTGTAGTAAAGGGTAACATTTTATTAACAACCGTTGTTTTTTCGAGCAAGTCGTCAACTGACTGTTCGTAAGCTCTTTACTAAAGCATAAAAGTAGTCAGCAATCATTGCTCTAGCAACGAAACGAAGTTTGGGGATACCAAAAAGCTTTCAAGCAGAATCTGTAAAATCAGCTTCCTTGCTTCATGTTAGTTTAGGAAAGGTTGAATTATCTAAAGCCTTATTTACAGGACTGATACAAACTAACCCGGATTCCACCCAACATTGATGGAACTAAGTAATAACAAAGACGAGTGTAAACACAGACTTGGGACAAACCCAGATAGTTTTCCACCCTTAACCCAGATTTGAACTGTTTAATGTTATGTTTTAAACTCTATAACAAAGTAACTGGTTATATGATGTTCTATCAGCTGTTTTAGATTTGAGTTTCCGTTAATACTCTCGAATTATGTTTCCAAAAGGTCTTGATATTATATTGTTATTAATTTTTCGAATTAATAACAAATCAATGCAATAGTTGTAACAAACAACTTTGTGAGTTGTAAATAGCCAATGCATGCAGGTAGTGGACAACAAAGAAACTACATATTTTGGTACTTGTGCTTTTGTATGATAATTCGTGAAAAAGATTTTCCTTTTATAATTTAGCTAGTCTTTTAATTCACTCATCCTTATTAAGAAATACAACATGCAGTAGACAGATTTCGATCTGCTTTTGCACACGAAGCAAAGTTTGATAGGTGCGCAATTGCAAAATGTTAACTCTGGTCGAAGCCGGTTTAGTTGGTGCCGTGTAAACAGGGCTTAAATCTCGTTTAATTAAGCCCTCCGTTCCCGTGAGTGTAGCGAAAGTGACAATGGTTACCAGTGAGACTCCAAGCGCAATCAAGGTGTCATACTCTCAGTAAAATATTAACGGTTGGTCTGAAGTTTTCCAAATCTAAGGCTCTGTTTAATATACGTAGATTAACCCTCCCTCCGCACAATTTTATTGTTATAAAATGTTGGGCTATCTTTTCCCATGTAAACAAGTCCTAATTTCAGTCAAACAAGTAGTAATAAGCAAAACAAAGAAAATTAAGAAAGTTGATAAGCCTCATTTTGGAAATGTTAGGTTTGATATGAAATTGTTGTTGAACACTATGAGAAAAACATCTGAAATACCTTGGAATGTAGGTTAGATGTAGTTAGACAATGCAAGTTAGGGTATTTGACCTGATGTTCTAAAAATCGGAAAAAGTGCGGAAATTTAAACATTTATAAATCTGTTCCTAAAGCAATTTTGTAGCACAAATAGTTTTTATTTATGTATTTTTGCTGCAGACTTAGTAGCAAGAATAAATAACAAACTCACAAACTGGCCATTTCTTTATATGAGACACTTGTTTTTTGACAAACAAATAATAATATTTATAGAACTCACACTCGTCTCCCGCCTGTGATGCAATATTCGACTCTAATTGACAACTACAGAGTATTTTTGCCATGTGGTTTTGTTTCTTGCTATTTTAATTTAGTTTTGTACCCAAAACACAAAAGCATTTAAAACAAATCAATCACAAAATTGCTTATTGTGAGTTAAGAACACGACTAAAAAAATCAGTAAGGATTTCAGTTTCTTCGCGAAAAAAATATGACATGGATTACTGTGGACCGATAAGCTTTTACTGGCAATTTGAAGGAAAGGAAGTTATAAAAAGCCTGTGTTCTTTAAGATCTCAAAATCCACATCCTAGCTCAAAAGTGATAATCATAAGTGACAGTAAGTGTCCTTATCATATTTTGGACTGCTAGCATCCAAGCTACTTCAATGTACGGAAAATTTAACGGGTAGTAACTATTGTAGTGGCTTCAAGTTACCTATTATCACGTGTTTGCTATCTGTATTTGATTTTTATCATTCCAGCCTCATTTCATGCACAATACATTTTCATTTTTAATTGTGTTTTTCCTTATCCAGGATATCTCTTCTACAACTACAGCGTCTTTGTCATCAGTATATAGTACTAGAACTACGCCTACTAAAAGTATTTCTGCTATTACTACCCCCACTGAAATTACAGCTCCACCTCCTGAGGAAACGAAATTGTTTGACGGGACGATTAGAGTGACCAACTTTAAATGGGATGAAAGGCTTTTGGACAAGAAAAGCAAAAAATTCCAGAATTTATCAAGAATGGTTGAGGCCGATTTAAGAAATGCCTTATTAGACCAAGACGGGTTTATTAAAGTTGTTATAAAGGAATTTAGAAGGGGAAGCATACTATGTGATTTCAACGTCATCATGAGTAAAAACTCCAGGCTGGATGAACATCAACTAAAGGAGGCCATAGTTAACTCCAGCAATAATGGTGCGTTCATTAGGTTCGATGACGTTATCCTGAAGACAGCGGATACAGATGCATCAGCAACAACGGAGGGCACAATGAAGCAATGGCAGATCTTTGTGATTATCATTGCGGTTGTGATAGTAATTGTCATAGCTCTGTATATGATCTGTAGGGTATGTACATGCAAAACTTTATACATTTTACATTTTGAAACCATCTGTAGTTTTTTTAAACATAGAAGGCACATTGGTGCTCATATTGGTTAGACTTAGAATGAGCATTATGGCAACTGCTCCGTTATAAGTTAAATCATTTAATTTACGAACCAGGCGGCACTTTAGAGCCGGTACTTATCTCCCTTCCTGTAGTGTTAAGCGAATGAAAATCTTTGACGCGCCCTGGACGGGACATGAATCCAGCACAGGTTAGCTCCCAACAAACGCTGGTACTCGTTTACCTTCCCCGGGCGGAAGAATGGAAAGCTGAGTTTGCTTAGACGGAGAAGAAGGTCACATAAAGATTATAATCTCGACAAAGCCGGGGGTTGAACTGGGAACCCTGTGGTCGGTAGGGAGAGATCTTATCAACTGCACCACCCATGTGCGCACGCCCTTCTATTTAAGTGTATTAATGCCACTGCTCCAAGGCCTACTTCGGGTCCTTACGTCATCGCGGTTAAAAGCAACTTACAACGACTTAAGGCAATCTAAGGCGATTTAAGGAAAAACTGTCCAAAAGTCACATGCGACTTTAAGCGACTTAAGGCGACTTACGGCGATTTAAGGACCCGGAGTAGGCCTGCTCCAGACCTTTTAAAGAAATATTTTTCAATATCAGACGTAATGGTTATTGTCCCATTACTGCTCAAGAGTGGAATGAGCAAGAAGACCGGCTCATCTTGTGTTCTTCCACTCGTTCATGGTGTCTCATCGTATAACTTCATGATACAACTTGCATCACACAAATCATATGAAGAATTATAGATAATACGTTGTTTGTTAACTATAGCTAGTTTTTTTTCTTTTGGCTCCAGTTTTATTTTAAT
Source organism: Zoanthus sociatus (assembly GCA_025331085.2). Taxonomy (NCBI): domain Eukaryota; kingdom Metazoa; phylum Cnidaria; class Anthozoa; order Zoantharia; family Zoanthidae; genus Zoanthus; species Zoanthus sociatus. Next base: position 4,963 of record JAOBAY020032727.1, on the reverse strand, counting down.
CTTTTTACTAAATATTACGGGTTGAGTCAATAATTTATTCTCATTAGATAGGTTTTTAATTGAGCATTTTATTTTGTTCGCCAAGAGCGCTGATCTTTGAAAGGTAAATTGTTTCTTTCAATGTTCTGTGTCTGTTGTAGGCCATGCTAGGTGTATCTACTTTATATAAATTTAAAACCGTTTGAAACAATTTTACGTGCTGTAAAACATGAAGCTCACGCTAACTGTTATGAATCTCCAGATTTGGACAAGAACACGCAGTAAGAAACTCGACCTCTACAGCAACAGCTCAGAAAACAACCTCGAAATGCGCGCATTTAAATATAAAGAACAGGCGAGCGCTCCAAAGCATGTTCGACAATCCACAGATGAGATTGTGGAAAACAACCTCAGCTTCGAGTCTGAGATCAGTCATGTCAACGGCAAAACTGGGAATTTCACTGTCACCGGACTCGCAACTAAAGGGCAAACCAGGGAGGACAACGTAAGTGCATTGAGAACTGTGGAAAGGAAAGTGAAGGCGGAGTACTGGGAGTCAAATTGGAATGCACGCATTTCTTTTTATAAGAACAACTTTATAGAGGGGGGGCGTTAGCGTTGGGGCATATTTAAAAACCGCAAAAATTTACCCAAAACCGAAAAACCGCAAATAATTTTAATCAAATCCGAAAACCGCATAAAAAAACATCAAACCCGAAAGTTTAGTACGTTTCCCAGTTTTTCAATTACATCTTCAATTACGGGGCACAAACAAGGCCAATTATCACACACACAAAATGCAAAGTATTTTATCTCTCCGGGAGACCGGCGTCTGCCTAAAAATTGGCCTCCAATCTCATACTCCACATAAAATCTGCCATAATCAACTGTCGAAAACCAAAAAAAAGCTCCAAAAAAAGGCCGAAACCGCCAAACCAAAAACCCCAAAGCCCCCCTCCTTTATAAGAACAATGAGGCTCAGTTTGGCCTAAAATTAAGAACAATTTAAGAACAAGCTCAGGCTGAGGCTGAAAAAAGTGAAATTGTTTCTCGTTGAAACTTTACTGAATCTGTAATTTACGTGCGCAATGTGCACAGTAAAAACACAGAAGCACCGTTTAATATTTAGTATATTTACTATTGTTCTACATGATAAACGTGTTCATATAATACTAAAAGTTCCTCAGACGATCAGAACTGTTTTTCAATACCTTATCTTTTGCTTCAGTATTTTTCATTATTTCAAACCGCTCAAAGAAATAAGAACAAATTGCGGCTGAAACTGCCAAAAAATTATAAACAATGAGCCTCGGCAAAATTTACTGGTTCTTATAAAAAAAATGCGTGTATTGTAATAAGGAATCAGATGATTCAGTGGTTAAAGCTTGTGTCCTTTCTCCTTTGCGTTGAGTTTTTGAACCCGAGCCTCACAACAACTGGGAAAACCTTTAATTTGATAGATCTCAACTTGACTCTGAGGGTTTACCTTTCTTACGAAACTCAGCTTAAGAATCCGAGAAGCCCTCCCATGGCCGTAGCTAGGGTATTTTCAGTTGAAGGGCCAAGTCCTTTGAAATATTAAGAGAACGCTAATAACCTAACAAAGAATACCGTGTTTCTTTGATATGCGTCCATGCACAGAGGTGCTATATATGGAAAGAAGTATTGCAACATCATTTAATTCTTATCAAGTTCTAACTCTCGGTTGTTAGTCTTTGCTATCTATGGCTAGGCTTCCCCCTAGTACTACGAGGCTTTAAGGAGGCTTTAGGGAGCCAGAGTGGCTCAGTGGTCAGAGTTGGAGATTTCAATGCGGAAGACCCGGGTTCAAATCCCCGACTCGGACTACTGAATGAATTTTACCCCGGAGATCCAAGGGGCAAATTCACCACGCTTTGTAAATAGCCAACTGGTTTACCTCCGACCAGTTGGGATTCTTAACTGGGAAAAGAAGGGGGGATTTTAACATGACACTGAAAAGCCCCTTTGTGGAGTTGTCATTAAGTATTTAGATTATTATTATTATTATTATATTATTAAGTGAATGAATAAGCAGCAACATGGTGACAAAAATAAGTTAGTATTACCTGAAGCTGGATGGGAGAAGGACAAGGTGAAGGTGAGGAGATTTTTTCGAATGATGCGAGTAGCCTGTTCCTAATTTCTTTGGTCGTTATTTTTTAAGTCGTTCTTACCTATTGACCTGAAATAGGTAAAGGTTGTTTTTAGAGCTAATTAATAATTAATAAGTAAAGGAATAATGAAATTAGAACCTTGATTAACTGAAATTTAACATTTTTGAAGCTTTTAACTTCTTATGAGGAGGAGATGCGAGGTTTTTTAATTGCCAGAGAAATAATAACCTGTTTTTAACCATTTCAGGAGCCTGATGCAAACTTTGCCATTGCGTAGATAAACAACAATCATAAAATACTTGGGTAAGTTTTATGTTTAAACTATCGAATAATACACTAAACATGAAAATATACAAACGTTTACAGCAGAAGGCATACTCTTTTTAAAAAAACATGTTTTATAGCGGAGCTCCTGCGGAGCACCATACTTAAGAAAATATCGTATATCCATCGAGTTGAATTTTCAACGTCATGTCCGTCCGTCCGTACATACGTACGTACGTACGTACGACGTCCGTGTAGACGAGTGGAATAGGTTTTTAAGAGACTGCAGTACGGTTAATATCTCTGTGGGAGCTCCGCTTTGAGGCAGTGCCTAAATCTATATATTAGTGTCATTACTGCATGTGATACATAAATCCTGACAGTAAGTGCATTTACAAACCTTAAGCGTCAAAGCAGTGTTGGTGCTCTTAAGTTGCTCCTCAATTTGTCGCCTTTGTTCCCTCTGATTGTTCAACTCGTCGTGAACAACACGCAGTCTAGAGTCAAGGTTACTCTGTTCTTCTTCCATGGCCGAAACAATCCGCTGAAAGTTTTCCACTTTTGCCGCGGTGTCTTCCTGTTTCCGTTCCGATTCTTTTAGGTTTTGAACTAGCTCGCTTAGGGCAGCTTTTACTACCTCAGGATCAATTTCGTTTAAAAGGTCGTCTAAATGTAAAGACAAAGACAAATATGTTATTAATAATAGAACATAAATGTATATATTTAGAAATTAGAAAGCACTATTTGCTCAATTCTTACTGGAGGATGGGCATCCTGTGGATGTTTGTGAAGTCTCTCGGCTTCATACAACAAACACGATTTGCTAAAACAGTAATCGACTAGTTGATTGGCTTATCTCAGTTTGATTCAGAGGTTTCCTGTGGACGCTTTTGGGGTGACCCGAATTGCCTCCTCTTCATACGACAAACATGATTGGCTTAAATTATGAACGAGTAAGAATTGACGTAATATTTCTCAGTGACTTTTAGTCTATCAGATGAGCTGTGATTGGATGAAATGACTTTCTATTGTTATTCTTTTTCCCCACGATAATTCCGATGCTCGAGGATTATTATCCAATCATAAAAACTTGTCGAGATTCTTTTCCTTACTTGTCAGGTATGAATGGGATGCTGCGTCATTTTTTTTTTTCACTCCGACGTAGGAATACAGTCCGAAACATCAGTTCTCACTACGCTATATATAAATTATCAAATTATAAAACTGTATTTGTCAGGCAGTTTGATCAACTGATGTAAATTGAGGTCTCAGACATCCTTGACTGAAACCATTTATATTTCTATGGGTTTTCACGTAATTTGATTTTTAATACAATATTTATAACAAACCTACCCGCATTAGATTTTCGCTGACGGTAACTCGTTCGGATTTTCTTCGAACTTTTCTCGCCGTTTGATGTCGATAAATTGGAGCGAATTCCGAGTCCTCTCCTCAAAATGGAGTACAAACTGACCAGTTTGTGTTCGGAATCATTCTTGGCTGCCTCCGCTCGGGCTAACTGCTGCTCCAAAGCAGAAATCCTGCCATCACTGCCAGACAGTTGGGCTTTGTAGTTTTCTTTGTCGAAGGTGGTTCTTTCCAGAAGCTCCTTCATTTCTGCAATCTTTGCTTTAGTTTTTTCTTCAAACTCTTTCAATCCTTCTATTTGAAACTGGTAATCCTTTTCTTTTGAAGCAAACTTGTCTTCTAGTTCTTTAGTCCTTAGAAAAAAGACGTTTAAAACATTAGGCTAAACTAACACACCCTTTTTAACTATACAAATAGTTTATCATTCTGTTGAGAAGTGAAATATCTATTTTAGATAACTAAACTCAATGCTTTATTGAAGTATCTGACGGGGGCTTTTGAAACACTGACATCGAGTTAAATTAACATTTTTGTTTAAAGAACGGACCTTAACTAATAACTTACAGTAAGTAAAGGAACCTATTTGCTAACTTTGGTTAGGAGGTCTTCCTGCAAAAAGTGAACTGGTTCCCATAAGTGCAAAATCGATACTGTCTTAAACCAAATTTTAAGATCCGGTAGCTGAATTATTTGTTGAACACTCAAGAGAGCAGGACTCAAAAAGTATACCCGGTGGAAACACACTATATTTTAATCAAGGATTCCAACGTGCAGCGGGCGAGTAGATAGCATTGGAGGGCCTTAGATTATTTACGAGGAACCATTATGACTCTTTTACTGAGTACGCCAACTTAAGTAGGGATTTTTTTATGTTCACCTTCTTGTCGACTTTGCAGCTGCTTGTTTCGCTTCTTCTCTTTCAGCCTCAACTTGGAGAAGAGACTGCCGGAAACAGTACGACTCATTTCTCACTTCCTGCTGTAAGGTCTCTTCGTGTTCAAGGCGATCACGGAGGTCAGCGATCTCTTTCTTGGAGTCCAGGCACTCTCCGCCAAGAAGTTTAACCTATTAAAACCGCAAGATTGAAATATTATTTCAGAAAATCAGTGATTTGTAAAAATTTCTAACACCTAAACAACATAAAACAAGTTAGCATAAAAGTTTCTGCTCCCAGTGTCAATGTTTTGTTTCAGAAACCTGAAGAATGCTCAAATGAG
>JAOBAY020032665.1:0-14215 GCA_025331085.2 Zoanthus sociatus | reverse complement strand
GTGCAGCAAAAATACCCTCAGCTCAAAGTTAATACTACACAAAACTCTATTGTTTTATTCTGTAGTTGTGATATGATTACGTAATGTCTGGGGGGGGGGAAGGATTGGTCCCAAAAAATTTTGTTCGCACCCCCCAGCAAAAATCCTGCGTAAGGGCCTGTAGAGTACATATGCTAACCAAGTAAGAAATGTAACAAAGTGTTAATATACAAACCTGTTTCTGACACAGCTAATCTGTGTAGTGTTGGCAGCCACACAATTGTCTGTGGTTCTGCAATCATCCATTCAAGAAATTCTTCAAGGACAATTCTGTCGGAATTAACTCTCTCAAAACAGTTTTTAACAGCTGGCTCCAAACTCGTTCCACTGAATGCAGTGCTTTCGTAAATATACTTTGGTATCTACAATAAACATTTAAATATTTAAATGTTAAACTCGTAAGAAAAATATTATACTGAAAAGAGCAAACATCGACTTGTAAACACTTTCTCACTGACAGACAAGAAAAAATCAAAACAAAAGAAAAATAGGCCGAGATTTAAACTTGAAAAAAATGATGGACTTTCAGTTCAGATACCATTATAACCTCAACCCGAATAAAACTGGTTATCTTTTAATTCCAGGTGGTGAATATGCAAAATCAGCAGTTGCCATGCAACAGGCGACTTAAGTCAAAGCTTAGGTGTCATGGCGTTGTTTAGTCAGATTTTTCTCATTCAATATTTTTAAAATCATTAATGGATTGAGTAGAAGTAAAATGAAGTAAAATGAGGAGCTGATATACCGACATTATTATTATAAACTGTTTGAAACTGTTCTTTTGAGAACAATTTATTTTATCAAAAAGTTTAAGAAAGCCATTAGTTAGTAAGAAGATGTCAGCCCCAGAAAACTATATTATAGCTGGGTGACAAAACTGTTAATGAACCATACTTTTTCATAAAATCTACATCACATCAGAAAAAAGTATTTATCTTATTGGTTTCATAGTTTCAGAAAAGATTTGCTCTTCTCACCCACCAAAAAGATAATTATTACTTGTCACGTGTGAAGATATCACCAAATGATATTAACGTTGTACAAAGTGTACGTTATACCTGTAAACATTCCTGGAGAAACAGTTTCAGTCTTTTTCTGTCCACATTACCCTGTTTCGTCGCAATTTGGCGAAAAAGATCTATAAAAGATTAATTTACACATTTCTTTATTGGTATCTAGACATCATGTATCAAAATTTTACTGATGGAATGGATGGAATCATTAAAGCCGGGGACACACTAGGCAGTTTTATTTGCCCATCGCAAGGGAATTTCTCCAGCAGTATAAAGAGCAATTTTCACTACTTACAATAACTTCCACAGTGCTAATCCTACCAGTATGCAGGACGCGTGTCACATATGAACTCAGTTTAATGACCTCGCTCTCCATGAGTCCTCATAGCTCAGGGCATTCCAGAGCTTTGGTGCAGCAACTGAAAATGCCCTGTCCCCATAGGTCCTTTGATTGGACCTGGTATTGTCAAGACCTTAGATTGCGACTAATTCTTCAAAAGACTATTAATATATGCAGGAGCTAAATTATTGAGTGATTTATAAACTAATAATAAAATTTTAAAAATGATACGACTTTCCACTGGCAGCCAGTGCAGCTCCCTGAGGATTGGTGTAGCACGTGCATACCTCGGCTTGCACGAAACGAGGCGCGCAGCACAATTTTGGACTGCTTGTAGCCGCTGAATCAGATATTTAGGAAGGCCGTACAAAAGTGCGTTGCCGTTGTCCGATCTGCAGGTGATAAAAGCATGTACGAGGGCTGCCGTGGAATCTTCGGAGAGATATTTTCGAATTTTAGCAATTTGTCTAATGTGGTAATAACACAGGGGATGGCACACACTAACAAATATGAACTAAATCTGACTTATTATTAATGGTTCAAAACAAATCTTGTGATTGGACATGTCAGGGGAGGGGAGAGGTAATGTAGAAGATCATAATTAATTTATCACACATGTTTATCAAACATAAAAGTTATCGTTGAGGTAATTTTTAGGAAGTTAAATACTTTCTAAAAATCTTTTCTTTTACCAAACATTTGACAAATGTTTATTTTAACTGAGCAAACGACTCTTCTTGCTTGTTATTCTTCTTTTTTTTATGAGGGGATAAATTTGCTCTACTTGTTCCCCTCTATGTATGAGCCTGCACTTTTAAAACAATGATGCAAACTCAGTTGTAACAATAATTTGTAAATAACTAGCTTTATAAATAATTTTCAAACTCATTAATAATTCATCAATTTAAAACAAAAGAACCCATGGTTTTGAAATGTGATCTTAATTAGCTTATATTTTTGCAATTTTATTTCGTTTACTCGTTAATTTTATTTTCGATTGAGAAGATATATTAAACACTCGAGATAATGTTTCATTACATTTCCAAACACATTGAACTTCGTCAAAAATACTACGCTGTGTTCAGTGTTTGGAAATGTGATGAAACACTGCCTCGAGTGTTTGATATATTACATGAAAGATTAACATGGATTATATATCAAGTTCTAATTCCAATAAATAATTTATTTCTAGTGGCTGATCTCATCTAGATTCAAGCAGAGTTGAAATTCGGACAGAACAAGGCCAAGAAAAGCAAGGTTTTTTGTACCTCAGATTTGATGTTTATTGTGAGGATTGTGGTATCGGACACTTTCATAAACACCATGTAACAGACCAAGCTGATTTAGTTTTGTTTAGACTGAAAAAGGAGCAAAGAATTCGTTATTTAAGAAAGTTTTTAAAAGTTGAAACCAAATGTTAGCAGAACTTTATTGATAATTAAGCTCATCATACCTTTCAAAATGCTATAGCTTTTTGATGTTTTTAATGTTCTTCTAAATTCAGGCAAAAGTTTTCCAGAATGTATTTTTAGACCATTCTTCTCTGTTTGTATGTGTAGCTTTATTTTTCTTTTGGCTGTTAATTTGTATTTTTTATACCTGCACTTCTCAGTTTTTTGAGAGCTGTAAATAATCAGACAAACAAAGAGGAACAATCGTTTCAGAGACTGTAATTTTGATTTCAAATAAAAGCTGTGATGATGAAAAGTTGGTGATAGTTTTATTATATTGTAGCACAATGACTGAATGTGTTGCCAGTCCTTCAGTCTGTATTCTTGAGTTTTTTTTATTTAGTAATCTAATTCCAGGTAGTGTAAAGCTAATGGTCTTAACAATTTAACAGCTTTCTGCTCTCCCCACTGCAGTAATCAAACTTTTGAATCTACAAATGATTAAACCATGTGCTTTGCTTACCATTGCCGGCTTTCATGTCGAGAGAGCTTGGGTACAAGTCCCTTAATTCTTATAATTACTAAATATGACCAACATAAAAAGAAAGACCACATAAATAGCAAAATCCCAAAGTTTGAGGTTAAACGGATCACTTGTTAACGAAATATAGCTGTTTTAAGATACAAGAATTTCTAAAGAAATGTATAGCGGCCGGACACTGTGCGAAGAATTGTCCGGCCGCCATACATTTCTTTATAAATTCTTGTATTTTAAACATTTATATTTCGTTAACTATTGATCCGTTTAACCTCCAGCTTTGGGATTTTGCTATTTATAGTGTGGTCTTTCTTTTTGTATTGTTAATACTTAGTACTTTATAAGAATTAAGGGACTTGTACCCAGGCTCTCTCGACATGAAAGCCGGCAATATCAACTCACTTTTGAACAAAAATAATTCATGTTTGTTAATCAGTTTACAGAAATGTTAATCATTTTATGTTTTTGATCAACTATATTTACCAAAGTGATCCTTGTGTATACATGAATACAAATAAAAGTCCTGTTGGAGGAAACGTGGTAACTGTAGTCACAATGGAAGTCAAACAACCACCTCGATCTTTTAGATATACAAAATGTTTATTTTTTCAGTCAAAATCTTTTCGCTGATCGCCAAAAAACCTAAAAGGTTCCTTGCAAAATAAATTCTGGCACCTTTGACAAAAGCTGTGCCTGGTAGTATGAAAAAATATGGGAAAATATCATTTTCACATACCGAGTTTACGGTGTGCAATGTCTGCAATGCTTATGGGAAAACGAGTCTGCACTGTCAAACGTTTGACCAACGTTTGAAACTTGGAATTTTAAAGTACAAGGAAAAAGGGAAATTTGACCAAAATCAAAACGTTTTTGCAAAAGTGCTTAATATTGTATGATAAATAGTTTGGTACAAAAATAAGAAAGAGGGTTAGTTGCTCTTTAACAATTATTTCATGAGCGCACGTTGGATATGATATGGCAAATATCCTCGTTGGCTGTAACCATTCTCACATCCAACAAGCGCGAATGCAATAATCGTTTTATTAAATTTAGTGAGCTTTCTAATACCTTTGAAACTTGAGAGTTACATCCAGATTTTCATTCAGTTCCATTTCAGTTTTACAAAATGACCAAAAGTCAACACGGTTTACAAGATTTACAACAAAGAGAAAAGCCAATTAAATGCATGCCTTTTGCGCTGCAGTTGCATGAAAATTTGAATGTAAGCACGCAGCTCTGTCGAACAAAGTTTACAACCATCTCGGTTTCAAATAAAATTTGTCAAATGAAAAAGATTCGACAACTTGGGACAAAAATTATAAAAAGTGTTAAGAGTTCAAGTTATTTATCAGCGAGAAATGCAACTGCAGTGAATGAAAATTTGAATAAGCGAGCGGCTTTGCCGAACAAAGTCAAAGTTTACAACCACCTCAAAGGAAATCTGTTAAGTGAGTAAATACAACATACTTACCATTTCCGGCGACGGACTAACGTCCAAAACGTCAGTAGGTTTTCTCTCTCTTTTATACGGTGTATAATTTACATTTTTATCACGAAATTGTTTCTTCAGAAACACCGACGCAGCTCACACTCGTTTACCGCTAGTTATTTTCTCTTCTCGAGTAAATACAACCTACTTTGGAAAAGATTTTGTAAAAGTGGCAGCAAAAGTTTTGATCTCCGTGAAATTGTGTGCATCAAAAATTTACAAGTTTTTTAGAAACCTTGAGGTATGCACAAAACTTGTTGCTTTCTTTGTTTCTGCTGGTACGGAATTCTTAAGTCTTTTTATATCTTCGTTAGAAACCTTGGAAAATCTACTTTGTAACACCATTTTTTTTCTCATACGTTTACCATATTTGAAGATTATGGTATATTAGCTCGTAGACCATGATGGCTAAGCCAATAAAAAGTCGAATTGCATAATCCAATAATCCATGCAGTTTTTTATAATAAGGTATAGAGAAAACGAAAAATGGAAAATTGGATAGTTTTATGGTCTAATATATTTTTTATTCTTGCAAATGTTTTTAATTACTTAAAAAAGTAATCATGACAAAAACAATAAACAAAAATATCTAATTAGTTACAAAATGTGTTTTATTTACATTTTTTGTTACTATCTCAGACAAGCAAAAACTAACACTTGATGCTATATACTTGGAGCAGCACCAAATATAGATACACAGAATGATCAACTAAATGACATAAACAGAATATTTACAACAGACCGATAAGTACCAAAAAGGAACTGGTAATTCTAGGTGAAGGATGAATTTGAACCAATAATACCTAGCAGATATGTATGTATATATATATATTTATATTTTAACAGTTCAATCATCTTCCTCCTCTTCTTCCTCTTCATCATCCATTTCTTCTTCTTCCTCTAAAGCTTCTTGCTGTGCAGCCTTCAGAGCCTTTTCCTCCTCTACCGTAGGGTCTTCACCCTCTGTGATCTCTGGTCCACTTGGATATTCTTCCTGTGGCATGGGTGGGGCGGGGGGACTGTAGTTTTCAGCATTAAATTTCTGGCCCCAGCCAACATAAACATTTTCAAATTTCCTGCGACAATAATATTAGCTTTAGAAATGATAAGTGTATTATCATTGCTGCATTTTAGAAAATAATTCTAAATTAACGCGTGCTCTGATTGGCTGCAAATCTATTTTATACGCGCTCTGATTGCCTGCAAATCTATTTTATTTATATAACTGAACTTAAATCACGGAAAGACGTCACATAACTCAAGAGATATTATCTATTTTATACGCGCTCTGATTGGCTGCAAATCTATTTTATTTATATAACTGAATTTAAATCACGGAATGACGTCACATAACTCAAGAGATATTAAGACTGCTGGCAGCCCAAAGAAGGATGTGTAAACTTACAACTGCTTTATGAATATAATTTTACTCATACTGTTAAAAATAAATTATCCTCAACCTTGAAGTGTAATTCCCTAGCTTGCAACGCAGACGAACTTTTGTTAAACTTTTGTTGTTAAAGTCCGTCTCCGTGTTAATCAGAGCAGGATGTCGTGTTCTACATCAATTAAATATGTACTCAAATTTGATTGGCTACTCTCGCCATATTTTCGAACTCAATGTTTTAAATTTGCTAATCATGTGGCTCGGTAAAATCACAGGGCTAAGAAGCCCATTAAAATCAAGTACATATATGATGTAGAATACAAAATCCTGCACTAATTCGCTGACGGTTTTTATTAGCATTTAATGAAACTGTAAACCGTCTGTACACAGGCTATAATTGCCATGTAGACCCTTTTTTGTGGCGAAAGGCCTTCTGGGAACGAGATAAGGTAATTTGTTTTATAATAAACCGTTCCTTTCGGAGTCATTGTTGTTTATGATTCTGTTCCTTGTCATTTTAAAATTATCCATGTTGTGTACATACACAACTTAACAAATACGCCGTTTCTGCTCGAAGAATTGTTAGGGCGACGAGGCGAGAGTAAGTTTAACTTTAAAAAACACTCTTGAATTTCTGTGCTTACATTTGTGAACAAAATGTATTCCACTTGCTTTGGGTTTTTAGAATTTAATAAGAATTTAAAAGAGTAGCACTGAGGGTGATGGTTCACTATCTGAGCAATTACAATACCCTTTTGGTTTTCTATTCAGCCTGAGCCACATGCAGTCATCGACTGCCTAGGTTTTCATTGGCAATAAAGTCAGTTGACACGTGGAGACAATGTTTTCGATCACAAACACTTCGGTTATGAACTGAAAGATTCATACATCTTACCTGGTACATCAGACATCTACACGACCTCCCTCGAGCTATATAACCACCACTGTGCTTGAAGATAGATAATATTTTACCATAAAATTCTACGTTATGCTTCAAAATACACTCAATCCACCGAGTTACAAAAACAGCCTCGGTTCGAAGAATTTCCTCCTCTGGGACTGGCACTACTGATCTTCTTGCCTGACACAGTCACAGACACAGGAAGTAAACAACATGGCTCTGTTAACAGCGAAGGTAATGCTTTTTATTTCGTGTCTTTTTTTGTACATTGGATCTGCAACTGCTGTAAGTTACAAACAGTTTTCGCATATCAAAGCTAGAGCAACAGTAAAAACTCAGGAACAGGCCGTTAAAGAACTGATACAACGTATTTTGCCCGAGCAGGCATTGAACTTTGCAGTAGTAATTGACTTGGACATTGGCCCTGAACACGTCGACACCTTTCAATATATTACAAAGGAAAATATACTTGTTATCACTGGTACGAGTGGTGTTGCAGCATCAGCAGGATTTTATCATTTCTTGAAGTATGTTTGCTTTGCGCATGTGTCCTGGAGTGGTGACCAACTAAAGATTCCCGATCCGTTCCCCAAAGTAACTAAAGCTGTTACTGTCACGAGCCCATACAAGTTTCGTTACTATCAGAATGTATGTACCTCTAGCTACTCGTTTGCGTGGTGGAACTGGTCACGTTGGGAGAGAGAAATTGACTGGATGGCAATGAACGGCATTAATCTTCCTCTTGCTTTTACTGGGCAAGAAGCGATTTGGCAGAGAGTCTATCTAAAAATGGGGCTAACTCAGGGTGAACTAGATGAGCATTTTGGTGGGCCAGCATTTTTAGCATGGGCAAGAATGGGTAACATTCGTAAGTGGGGAGGGCCTCTCCCTGGTTCGTGGCATACATATCAACTAAACCTTCAGCACAAGATCTTGGCCCGAATGAGAAGTTTTGGAATGACTCCCGTATTGCCGGCATTCGCTGGTCACGTTCCTAAGGGTCTTTTGAGACTGTATCCTAAGGCTAATGTGTCACGGTTAGGAGACTGGGGACACTTTAACCGCACATATTGTTGTACTTTCTTGTTGGAACCAACCGATCCACTTTTCAAAGACATTGGAAGGGCTTTTATTGAGGAACAGACCATTGAATTTGGTACCAATCATATCTACAATACCGACACTTTCAATGAGATGCGACCTAGGTCAAGTGACCCAGCATATCTTTCAAGTGCTAGCAAGGCTGTATTTGATGGTATGACTACAGCAGACTCGAATGCTACATGGCTAATGCAGGGCTGGCTTTTCCTTGATCAGAGCTTTTGGCATCCTCCTCAGATCAAAGCGTTATTACATGGTGTGCCACTCGGTAGGATGATTGTCCTTGATTTGTATGCCGAAGTAGAACCGGTTTGGAAAAGAACAGAGTCATTCTACGGCCAGCCATTTATCTGGTGTATGTTGCATAACTTTGGAGGGAATCTTGGGTTGTATGGCTCTATACAGACTGTGACTACAGGCCCTGTGCAGGCACTAGATGCCCCTAGTTCGACTGTCATTGGAACGGGCATCGCTCCAGAAGGAATAGAACAGAACGACGTTATGTACGAGCTAATGAATGAAATGGGATGGAAGAAATCCCCAGTTGAACCCCAGGAATGGACAAAGAATTACTCTCACAGGCGCTACGGAGCTCCAAGTCTTCAAGCACAGCACGCTTGGTTGTTACTCACCAGAAGTGTGTACAATTGCACTGATAACCACGCGGACCATTGTCGAACTGTCGTTGTACGACGCCCTTCACTCAAAGAAAGACCGTATCTTTGGTATAAAGAGAAAGATGTCTTTGATGCTTGGGCTGCGTTGCTGTCCGCTGCACCAATCTTTAAAAGCGTTGGAACCTACAGATATGACCTCGTTGATGTAACAAGGCAGTCGCTTCAGTTGATTGCAAACGGAATTTATAAAGAAATCATGGCTGCCTATGACAACAAATCTATCGATGATGTCCATAACACTTCGAAAAAGCTGTATGCACTTTTCGATGACATGGATTTACTTCTCAGCTCAGACAAGCATTTCCTCTTGGGACAATGGCTTAACAGCGCCAAAGCTTTAGGAATCAACATCAAGGAGAAACAGCTTTATGAATACAATGCAAGGAATCAAATAACACTCTGGGGACCAAATGGCGAAATCCACGATTATGCAAACAAAATGTGGGGAGGACTGATCAAAGATTACTATAAACCACGTTGGCACCTTTTTGAACACTATCTTACTCTATCATTGATCTCACACAAGAAGTTTGATTACATGGAGTTCATAACAGTGCTCCTACGCACCGAGACTGAATGGACAATGTCAACAAGTGTTTACCCCGGATCACCAACTGGCGACAGCGTCGCTATATCTCACAGATTGTTCAACAAGTATCGGCCGCAGTTGCATTACTAAATCTTACGTTTTTTAAAAAAATGTTCAAGTAAGCAGTTGTTAAAAATTCTTGGTGTGAATTTTTTTACCTTTTATAAAATTTTTAAAATGTCGACAGCGCTTGTTTAAAAATCATAGATAAGTGAAAATAATCTTACCTAAAATTTTCTAGGCGTGCGATTTTCCCCTTCCCCCTTCCTCCTTAATAATTTCTTTTTATTTCGGAAAATATAATTTCCTAAGATTTTTCTTAAGAATTCTTTTACTGTTTTGAAAGTTTTCGTTTAGCGCAATATTAGTCTATCTTAATTATCCATAACTCTCCCAAAACTGAACATTTGTTGTTAAATTTTCTTCTTGGTTTGGAAGTTTTTGTTCAGCGCAATAATAAAGTATGTTTCCTATTTTTCTAATTTTCTAGTTTATTTGCAATTTATTACGGAACTTTGAGCAGAAAATGACGAAGGATTCAAATGTATAGTCTTTGACTCTAAGGCGAGCGATTTTATGTGAGTATAGATGGCCTGTTTTTTGCTCTTCTCAGATCGATTTTAGGTGCGCAATGGTGCGCGAGCGCGATTGCGCGCCTCAAACGACAAGCACTGTGTCGAGTTATGTCAAAACTTGTTAAACCATTTAATATTCTGTTTTTTTATGTATAACTATCAACATATCAAGAAATGGTGTTGCATTAATTAGCACAAAATAAAGTTAACTCTTTCATTGTACGTTTATTTCTAAATAGGGAAAAAAGCATTAAACGAAATAACCCCTGTTCAACTGAAAACAACGGAACACGTGGTAAGGCTCAAAACCCAATAACTTGAGAATTTGAGGCCTCGTCTACACCATCATATATTTTTGAAACCGCATATATTTTTATTTGGATCGACCTTAATTCTGTTCACACTAGAGGAAACCAATTTCTTGTCATTGAACGATAGGATGGCCAAAATGCCTGTTAAAACAATTGTTAATAATCTCGCTTATTCACGGGCGCAGCGTGTCATTTACTGCACCATATTATCTACAGTCTAAAGTGTTACACAAAAACACTGCGTAACGATAGATTTAGATCGTTTGTAACTATCTGTTTTTGTCACAATATTCGATAACTTCTTATTTAATTACATATGTATTAGTGTTAGTATACTCCTTTCTTATGTATATGTATAATATGTATTTTATATTGCACCTGCCTGTAATTTAGTTTATTATTATTATTATTATTGTTGTTGTTGTTGTTGTTGTTAAAAGATTAGAGACCTTTAGATCCGAGGATCAGGACGAGGACGAGGACAAGATTTAACTGCGCGCGCTTTTTTCCAGCAAACTCGTCCTCCAGAAGACGACTTTTGCATGAAATCTCGTCCTCTCCACAACGAGTTTGCTGAAAAAATCTAAAGGTTTCTATTATTGTTATTATCATCCAGTGAATCCCGCAAATATTTTTGCATGGTTTCACCTACCAGGATTCGCATTCGTGTGGACTGGGTCTGAAATCAATCTGTCTCCAGTCTATTCAATTTTTCAAACTCAACCATTGGGAGAATTCAAGAGCTGATCAGTAAAAACCTGAGACGCGGTCGAAATTCTCAAACTTTCGCCAGGCTATGAAGGCACGGAGAACATGTTTTATTTCTTGTATAAAATTTTTTTTTTTGTCGTATCGTGTAAACAGGGAAAAAGACGATAGATAAAGTGCGTATGTATACTTTCATTTCTTTTATGAAATTGTAAATTCTCACAATTTGGAGTCATCCAACTATATTGCTCACGTCATTTTCGTGCTTCATAGCGCTGAAACACACTTGTGGACCAATCACAACGAACGTACTATCAAATTTATTTTATAAATCATCATCATATCATTTGCATCATCACGTCTTTTCACAAATAATCGAATGCCGATGGCCCGGGATTTGTCGCAAATAGAAATGACAAAACGATAACGAAGCTAATACAAGCTTAAAGACGTGAGTTACCAATGCTATTTTTTGGCGTTGAAAGAATCTTTCACGAGTGATCAGAGCAAGATAAATTAAAATTTATATCCAACTTGAATTTTAGGATCATTTGCGTATCTTACACCCGACATTTCTGTGAGATTCTTGTGTTTTATGTTTTTGTTTTCATCCTGTTCCTCTCATATTTTGATAATTTGGTATTAAATTATATAATTGCTTTGATCTGTTAATTACTTATTTTTATAGACTTTTAAATTATTAGTAATGCTTTCCTTTAACTTAAGTACTTAGTACATTTCTTAAACGTTTTTGTTACATGCATATATTTTAATAATTTGTGACTAAATCTGTAAACTAGCGATATTAGCTAAGCACTTGGTCATGTTAATAAAGTTGTATTGTTTTGTTTTGTGTTGTATTTTTTTGTATTGTTGTATTGTGTTGTATTGTATTGTGTTGTATTGTATTATATTGTATTGTGTTGTATTGTATTGTATTGTGTTGTGTTGTATTGTGTTGTATTTTATTGTTGTATTTTCTGGCAGAAATTCAATATAAAATGCTATCTGGAAGAAAGTCATTATGAAAAGAAACTATAATATCATTTTCAACTTAAATGCAGTTATATGGCGTTTTTGATGGCGTACATTTGTAATGCCATAGTATTGTATTGTGTTGTATTGAACCCCAATCTCACAATGCTTTAAAAGTATAAGTATGTATACTGATTAATATTAAAAACATGCATCGTAAATTAAACATATTTCTCCGATTGTATGACGCTCAGTCTTAAGGGTCCCAAGAGGGTTTTCAGATCGATTTCGCTTTCCCGTCCATTTTTTCCTGTTAATCCCACCATCTTGCCCTTTTTTACTTAGAAATACCGATCTCACTCGTTTTATTTTAATAAGTAATTTGTTAAGTAATAATTAACGCAGAACATTGTTTATCAATAAGCATTACAGAAAATTCGAAAATATCAAAGAAAAGCCTACCTGCAGCTCAAGGGTCCCTATAATCCTGTTCTGTTGTATCGTGTCTTTTCAGCTCGTGGAAGGGGCCGACCATTTGACTTTTGAGAGGGTGGGGGAGGGGTGATTATTTCAGTTCCTGATCATGCGGCGGAAACTTACATAATGAAAAAAACAAAGATTTTTGTGATTTTTTTGCGTGCATGACGGGAAGCAAACTATGTACATTGAATGTTTCATAGCGAGCTCCGTACATGAGCTTTATCTTAACAAAAAATTGTTTCAGTGACTGACTTGCTTCTTTAAGGTCGGAAATCGAAACTGATTGTTATAGGAGTAAATATATTGCATGGACCAAAAGAACATAATGCTGAAAATACTGTTCCGGCAGTATACCATAAAGGCAAGGAAGAGAGTAAAACAACAAAAATTTTCGAAGTTCAGATGCTTTTCGGTGTCCAAAGTTATTGATGAGACTTCTTGGGAGACGTGTTATACAGCTTGGTAGACTAATTTGAAGATATCTGTTCTCAACTTCCTGCATCCTTTCCCTAACTGACCATGGCTTATTTCTGTAACTTTGGTGAAGCCACAATGTCACAAGCATTTTGACAACACCTAGCAAACTTCCATGCATGTAGTCAATTGCAACACCACGGATAATGTCAAATTGTGGAATAAACATCAGCCAACTAAAAGCCTTTACTCCTTTAACACTTTTCTGTATGCCTTCCTCTGCAGTTTTCTGTGTTGCTTCAGCTGCAAACTTCAGTATTTGCTCGTGTGTTCTAATTTCACCATATCCAGTTGCCAGGTTATTTTTGTTAAAAGGGTAGGTGTGAGTGTGTCCTCTTTCACTGGATTTAGTTGTCTGACCAGGGTTTAAGCAATATGGACATCCAAAGAAAGCATTGAACTGGCAGAATTCTTGCACAAGACATTTTGCTGGCGCATCAAATGTTCCAAACAGTAAAATGCAGCGGAGAGTCTTCTGCTTCTGATTAACTTTCACTGGTAGCCCTGTAACGTTAAACTTAAAATTAACAAATCTGTATCATTCTTTTATTGAAAATGTTTAATTACATAATTTAGCAAGACAAACTCAGCTTTTTCTCAATAAAGATGACATCTCAACTAGGCCTAATATCGTACAGAGGTCGATATTATCGGCTGCCTACTTACACTGGGTAACTAAAAATTTCATTAGGACAACTTAGTTTTGGCAAAAGAATGTGTGAAAGTTGTAGGTTATTTACAAATTATTCTTAACTTGTTCTGATTATGTACACTAAAGGTTAATGCAAAGAAAAACTTTTTTATCCATGCTTTGATAGTGGAAAATACTGATCAAAATAGTAGGTACTGTATATGGTAACTTGAGTAAATCACCAAGTTTCACTTGAACCTGTTTTAACACATTTTTTTATGAGCCTGTGCAAGCTAGAGCATCAAGAGCTGTCACACCACCATCTATGGTCATTACATAAGTCATCCAGTTGACTAGTGCTAAAATTTATCAAATATATGTAAATTTCTTATGTTGGTTATTAACAATAATTATTATATTATTTAGGTCCAAAATTCTATTCATATTTTATTGTAAGTAATATCACAACATACCTTGTTGATACATTTTCTTGAGGTCAATGGAGAATGGTTGCATGAATGCTTGGGGTAACACTTATGAAACGAACATTAAGCCCTTACTTATATTGCAAAAACGTGCTATTCGCATCATCACAT
>JAOBAY020032620.1:0-14215 GCA_025331085.2 Zoanthus sociatus | reverse complement strand
TATTTTGTGGACAGCTAAATGAAGGTAAGAGTTTTTATTTAAACCCAAGTTGTTTTTTCTCTGGAGTTCCCCTTTAATAATAGCGTTTTGGGGTGTATTCAAATCGTCTATATCAACAGCGCCTTTAAATTATGCAATAATTGAACCATCTTCTTTCGCAACCGTATTCTGGTAATTTTGGGTTTTTACAAAATCCCAAAAGACACAAAAGACAACAGACAGAGCGGCCATGAGCTGGGTACCACATCTAAAAATAACTTGATAGGGATAACCCTGGGAACAAGACATATATGGGGACTCACTCTCCATTCATCCTGTCTTGATTTGAAATCATTTTAATTCTTATCTCAACATTCATCAGAAGACTTAGCCTCGTTTTGAAGTAATGTTTAGATCTTATTATAGATATGTTTCATCAAAGAACTAACCCAAGCTCGAGTTGTGCTTGCTTCGACCCTGTTACAGCAAGCTGAGCCCGCAATGCTTCGATATCAACGCAAGCGGCTCCATCTGCCCACCATACGCTGTCGTCATCGCCTTCCATTGAGTAGGACACAGAACTTGTTTCGGACGGTTCTGCACTGACGTGGCCAGACTCGCTATCTTGGGTCACAAGATAAAAAAACAACAATAAACTTATCTTTTACTTCATTTTCAACTTAACGATCAACAAATTGTTAAACTAAGAACAAAACTATTAAAAAGCATTAATGAAGAAGTAAAACATCTGAATTAATCAACTCTAAGCTGGGTCACAAGATAAAACAACAGGAATAATCTTATCTTTTACTATATTTTCGACTAAACTACTTACAGACCTCGAGGGCGAATGGACTACGACTCAACAGTCCATGAGGCCGTAGGCCGAATGGGCTATTTAAACTCGTGGTCCATGAGGCCGAGAGGTCTAATTGTTTTAGTATAAACCTGCCAATCGGTTAAAAAAGGATCTACAAATTAAATCATCGCCGAAATCCTCTAATATTATAGCAAAACAGGCCATAAACAGGGCTCATTACTATTTTGATCCGCCATCTTTTCTCTACTAGTTGGTTATCATAAACAGAACTCTAGTGGAGTAGCCAACAAAAATGCAGGATGAGTGTTAGACCGTCAGTAAGTTTATACTAATAACAAATATCTTATTTAATCAACTCTAAGTTGAAATATTTAATCATCGATGCAAGAAGAGTACAAAGCAGACAATTCGAGCGTTGGCCCTTTGTTACGGTAGATGATTAAACATTTAGTTTTTAAAGTTTATTGAAGATGAAACACTAATTAAATGATATTAAAGACAAGGAGAAACTTGGAAAAAACCCGAGGCACAGATGGGATTTGAACTCACGACCCACCGTGTTCTAGTCGGATGCTCTAACCACTGAACTACTGGAGACTCTAGGGTGAGCAAGGGTCGATTTTCTGGGTCTAGACTAAAACCGCATCGCGCGGTTACACAGTCAAGTAATGACTGACTCACATGAACTGACTATCAGCATCACGCTGTCACATTAAGGCATATCAAGATGCGGCCAACTAACCTCTAAGATGAGTATATTAAAGATGAAACGATAACTACATGATATTAAAGGCAAGGAGAAACCGGAAAATATCCGAGACCCAGGTGGGATTTGAACCCACGACCCTCCGTGTTCTAGTCGGATGCTCTAATCACTGAGGTACTACTACGCAATAGTTCAAAAAAGACGAAAATACTTCATTAACTTTGGCGTCTATAAATTTATGGATACAACAAAAATGTAATGTTTGGGTTGTAAAGATGTCAAAACAACTGTTGTCGTGTTATAAGACAAACTTTCTGAATGAGTAATCTAAAATGATTTGCGGATTAGCAGGGTTTTCCCCTTCGCTTAAAGCAAAATTCCAGGAGTTTCCGGGTGACTCTTTTAAGGTCTCCATATACGGGAGACAGAGAGGATGTTACACGGTGACGCGAACATATGAAGTTTATCTTCGTGTGGTAAAAATATTTCACAAGTGAGCGCAGCAAACGAGTGAAATGTTTTTTCCACCAGAAGATAAATTTCATTTGTTCAAGCCAACGTATAATTTTCTTTTTTATTACATAGATATGAGTGCTTCGAAAAGAGAAAAAACGACGAAAAAGACGGGAAAACAAGCGATATCTTCACTAGTGAGGATATAGAAAATATGTCACTCGTATCCCGGATGTAGTTTCATTTGAAACCTACGAGTGGCGCATTTTACAGTAAAACACTCGTATCTTTGCAACAAATACAGAGTACTTCATGGAAAGTGCGCGCGTACGGTTTTTATTCACGAGTTGTGAAGTATCATGAAACGAACGAGTGAGTTTTATGATACAAAACGACGAGTGAATAAAAACTGTACAATGGTGTTTTCTGTTTATCATGCATTTTGAGATTTCCCTTTTAGTTCATAAACTGAAGAAATCTTTTAATCATGTAATAGTTCTTCTAACTGTGTCTGTTTATTACAACATGAAAACAAGCACGATCTTCAACGGTTTTGTCTTTTAATTCGAAAACTAAAAGCAAACTTCTGCATTGAAAAAGAAAACTTTTAAAGCTTACTTGTTTCTGTACTGTTCAGCGTCGTCGCAACTTGTTCTTATTTTTAATTTGCTTCTGAAAGAAGATCGGCAGTTCTTGTAGCTTTTTTCTTGCAACTCGTTATGCGATTCCAAGGCCAACTTAGGTTTGTTTTAACTATTTTTATTTCACTTTTCTCCAGCAAATCTTTCATTAAAATTTTGAATAACTTTTACAAGCCATGCAGCACTTTTCATTCATGAACTAGCGACCGGCTTGCTGTGGGTCTTTGTTGTCCAACGGCAAAAAATTTCAAACTAATGTTGTTACTTGTGATTGGACGTATCATTTTTCTCAAATGTGAAAAAAGCGATACGCCGCTCCTGATTGGACGTATCGTTTTTCTCACACGGGAAATGACGACACGCAGATTGTGGTTGGCTAAAAGCAATTAACGAACGAAAATTTACCGTATGAAAATTTGGTAAGTAAATCTCGATAAACATATGATAAATAAAAATATCGTCCATTTAAAATACCAACTAGTCCCTTCAGTACGGTTTAGCAGAGAATGAACTGATAACAGGAATGCCAATGAGCTTTATTTATGCTCAGAATCTGTAACTTAGTTCCAGTTCAAAGGCATCATATCCGTTCAATGACAAGTAAAACTACTGATCGATAAAAAACATTCCTCTAGAAAAGCATATGACCAATCAAAAACGTCCTGTGTAAAAATAATTATACCGACACAAGTTATACTAAAAAGATTGAAAACTCAAAATTTAAGGATTTTTCCAGTTCTTTCCCAAAAAACCCATTCTTCAAGAAATTCAAAGCCTGAAACGAAAAATCCCGAAATTCAAGGATTCCCAGATTTTCCTGTTAACGTAGGAGCCTTCAATTATATACAAAGTATGTTCAGTTCATATGAACATTAAACCTAGAATTGTCTCATCAAAAAAGTAACTTACACAATGACTAAATGGAGCATAAAACTTACACTGAGCATTATTCAAGTGATTTGAAGAATTGTTATAATAAAATAAATCTGGAAACCTAGTTCCAGCTAAAATCAGTCTTAAAGGCCGTTATTTGTTCACTAACAAGTGTTTTGGTTTTCTATTCTTTTTCTCCTACAAAAATTACAGACTAAAACGAACCGCAAACGCTTGGCCTTTCAATATTTATTTTCATTCTCCCATCGAAAGTATCATTGTACCGCAAACGTAGCGTGCATTTTTTGCGTCCTGAGTCTTCTACATTCTACGTTCCTAGTTTTACGAGATTGCAAGATTCTTGCTTTTTAGCCAGTGTTCCGTGTTTTCTAGGTCCTACTTTCCTAATGCTCCGAGTTTGCGATATTGTTACTTGTATGCAGCGAAGAAACTTCAACATACCCGTCATCATTCACTCTACATATAGCAAATATTCTCTAGCATGCAAGCGCGAAGCGCGATTCATTATCAATCGCAAGAAAACAGCAGGCTTTCTACTAGCTAGGATACTCCTACAAAAGCCCGAATAAAGACTATTAAAAGTAAATAAATTAATAAATACGATGAAATAAAGCTCATACAACTTATAAAATTATAACAAACCTTGAACAGGAGCGAGACAAGCTACTTCTTCAACCTCTATCCCCAGTTCACTCGCATTCTGATCACTCATGTCGGTTAGAGTTGTTCCCATGGTAACTTCGATCTCTTTGGATGCAAGTCGATCTAAAAGAAACCAAAAGCGAACGCAATTTAGCTACACATCTAAAGAGGTTGTCGTAACATACCAGAGTTTCGCTTCATTTTTGTTGTATTACTTTTTAAGAGACTTGCAAGAAATAAGCAGAGAAAGGGGTAAAAGCGGTCAGCGGGAGAACATGGCGTTTTTTCACCCTCTCTAAACATTTTGTTTTATCCCATTTGTTTGATTACTGATGTTATTACACGTGATATGTGATAGATATACAAGTTCTTTCCTCGGGGCTTTTCAGAACCTGTTTACAAGTAAATACAGTTGAGGTCAAACACTTGAGGGTTTCACAAATTCCGCTTGAGCGGCTCACATGTTAAGGCGCAACTTGGCAGCCGATAAAAAGTGCCCTCACTGGTAAAAACAGACTACAACACCGTGATCACAACCCTACTCTTTGCGAGAAGTGTGTGGGTTCTTTTATGTCAATCAACAGAGAGATCAAGAGACTGGGCCTACGGTTTAACGTCCTTATCCGAGAAGACGCGAAGGTCTGACTATCTGCAGATGTTAGAGCAAAGGCAGCACCTTCTCCTGAGTTATTTTAAGACCCTAAAGTTGATCCTTTATGAGAAAAGTAGCAAATGGACCCGGCGCTTATCACTGGTTTTTTGTAGTGTTTAGCGGATGAGAGTCTGACTTCACGTGGACGGGACACTAATCTATCACAGGTTAGCTCCCAGCAGAAACTGGTACTCATGTACCTAATCCGCAAGGATGGAAAACTGAGTTAGCTCACACAAATGTTCAAATCTCGGCTGGGCCGGGGATTGAACTGAAAACCTTGTAAGGCGGAAATCTTACCAAATGCGCCAACCACATCCGCAACTGCTAAGAAACAAAATTTCTAATTACCCTGACGTGCCGTCATTTCACGTGGTTTGGGTGATGTAGGGAGGTTGGACTTTGGTCTCTGTTGAGCAACTGTTGGGTACGGCCATTCGAACTGTTTGTGCATGGCTGCAAGACTATCAACGTAACTGTCGATGATGGCGGCACGATTTCTAGGGTTACAAAAATACAACTGTAAATACAGAAAACATGATAAAAACAAATGAACAAAATGTCTTTTGAGGACTGTTGGATCGAAAAGAGCGTTTTTTATTTCCTTTTCAATAATGTGTTACGCATGAAAGCACCATTACAAACTTTACCATTTTCATCATCGTAGCGGGTGGGGTCATCACAATCAGCGTTATTACAACCATCAAAAGAATCTTCAGTTTCATTACCAATACAAAGATTATCAATATCATAATGACCATCATAAAAAGATGATTATCACCATTATCACCATCATCATCATCATCATCATCGTCACATCACCATCATCATCTTCATTATCATCATCATCATCATCACCATCATCATCACCATCATCATCATCATCATCACATCACCATCATCATCATCGTCATCATCATCACATCACCATCATCTTCATTATCACCATCATCATCATCATCATCATCATCACCATCATCATCATTGCCATTATCACCATCACTATCACCACTATTCATTATCACCGTCCCTCTCCAATATTCAACGTTTCTTACCTTTCTTTCGTAAACCATGCCACTAGATCAAAGTCCAGGTGAGCAGCAAACTTTCCTAGTTCCTTCAGACGATTTGTGGAAAGCAACAGTCGAGCGTGACGGTTTAAGATTGTTTCAATGAAGAAGTGGCCAGGAGTTTCCATCTCCATAAATTTTCTGTGGGAAGGAAAATCCGGATCCAATTTTAGCGTCGGTTAAAAGGTTTTACTATAACAAATATTTCTATTTCCCTCCGGTAGATTTTAATGCAGGGTCACAGATAGATATGTGTACGTCGCATAAATTACGTTTGTATTAAATTTTTTTCACATTTTTTTAATTAATCTGCTTAGACACATTACATTCGAAAAAGGCAAGAGCATGTTTACTTTCTAAAACGTCAGCTTGTACTTATGACCTACGTTAGATGCACTACTTGCATAATAGCTTGCCAATATACATAACTAATACTTTCTGAATTCACATCACGTGTTAAAGTTTGTATTATTTGTGAGATTTCATAACACTTGTAACTTTCTCTTGCGAATGTATATTAGTTTTGAATTCACAGTTCTTGCGAATGCACATTACTTTTCAACACCATTATCATTAAGAGCATGTTTACTTTCTGAAAAGTAAAGCGTGGCACAGTGGTCAGAGTTGGGGATTTGAATGTTGAAGACCCGGGTTCAAATCCCCAACTCGGACTACCGAATGTGTTTGTCCTCGGTGATCCCAGGGACAAATTCACCACGCTTGTAAATAGCCAGCTGGTTTGCCTCCTACCAGTTGAGATTCTTAACTGGGAGAGAGGGGGATTTTAACATGACACTGAAAAGCCCCTTTAGGGGAGTTGTCATTAAATATTTATTTAATATTATTTTTATTCATTTTAGTAATGAATAAATATATGATTGTATAAATGAAAGATGGAATGATTCGACATATGGTTTGATCATGGATAGATAGATTATATTGGTGGTGATGGATAAATGAATAAGCAATCGAAAATCATTGAAGCTTCTGAACCTAAAAGTATCCCCTAACTTGAAATGAAGAGATCACTTTTAAAAATTGTCAATCTTGAATGGCAGAGTAAAATATATACACAGCATGCCATCTTTATTTCATTTTTTTTTTGTTTATAGGTCAATAAATTTCGCCTTAAGTTCAGGGCAGCAATTATAACTATTGTCTATCAAAAAGCTCTGTCGGTCAGTTCTACGTCTCTATCAGAGTTCTCCTCAGGAGAGGTAAGTTGCATACTTGATTCAACTATCACTAGATACTAAAACCACTCAAGATCTCTCTGCACTTTCTAGAAGCAGCTAAGGAGTTCCTTTTGTCCTAGACAAAATCTCGCCTAAATAAGTAATTTAACTACAGAGTATTTCTATACAAGTTTTTTATGTTATTTTTATTTTAAAATTTTAGTTTTGATACTTATTTTCAATTTTAGGAAATTTTTATCTTTTTTTCTGCTTTAGACTCTAATATGTTATAAATCAATGTGTAATAGCTTAGTTTTATGCATGATATGCATGATATGTGATTATACAATAGTCTAGTTCAATTCTGTAGTTAGGTATCTATTGTTTCTTATTTTATAATTTTAGATATAAAATTATATAATTATATGACATAATATATTCAATTTTTAGGAATTTAATCTTCTAATATTTTAATGTACAACAGCTTAGTTTAATGTACCAATCACCAAAATTATAATTTAAGATATATAATAATCTAGTTCCTTATTCTGTAACTAGGTATTAGAAGGTAAAGTGCCACCATTATTATTATTATTATTATTATTATTATTTATTATTATTGTTATAGTTTACAAAAGTTGAACAAATTATTTAGAGATTGGTCAACTGGTAAGAACCGTGAATAGTTTGAGTAATTGCTGCTGACCATTTATAGGTTATCAACTTTATGAGCACTGACACAGATCGAGTTGTTAATTTCTGCTCAAGTTTCCATCAGTTTTGGAGTCTGCCATTCCAAATTGCTGTTTCGCTGTACTTTCTTCACCAACAGGTTTGAGTAGTATACTTTTAGTAGAAATAGTAATAATTTACATCTTTATCGATTTAGCTGTGTGATCAAAGTTTACGTTTACTTAGTAATTGCAGAGGCAGCTCAGAACTTGACACAAAGAGTGGTTTTGTTGTTTGAGGAAGTCAGATGAAGATCAACTAAATCAAAATGTACTTGTGATACTGTGCCGCATTCATGAATAAACCATAAAATACTGACATGCTTAACACTATTGATATTTTCAATGTTGGCTAATCATGTAAGAATTTTTTTTTAAACTCTTACCTTTTCTCTTAACAATAACATTTTTAAGGAGTTAGAAAAGAGGTAAGTTCATTCTTTATCACAGCC
Organism: Zoanthus sociatus; assembly: GCA_025331085.2. Lineage (NCBI taxonomy): Eukaryota > Metazoa > Cnidaria > Anthozoa > Zoantharia > Zoanthidae > Zoanthus > Zoanthus sociatus. Next base: position 6,000 of record JAOBAY020032620.1, on the reverse strand, counting down.
GTCTGTGGATTGTCATTTTTAGGTTGAAAAATATGTGATTATCTTCATAGACAGAAAATGTATCTAATTAGTGTAACTGTATTCTACATTTTATTTTGATTGCAACCTATCACTGCTTACCACCTTACAGTTTCTTTGCAGGCATACATTAGCTTTCTCCTTAAATTTGATTTCTTCAGCATTTAGGCTTACTAGGCTAGCATGTACTTATTCATCATCACCATCATCACCATAGTGGTCATCCTCAATATCATCATCATCATCATCATCATTGTGGTAATCCTCAATATCATTATTATCGTGGTCGTCCTGAGTATCACTACCATCATTATCGTGGTCGTCCTTAATATTATTATTATCGTCATCTTAGACATCCTCAATATCATCATCATCATCATGGCCCTCCTCTCTATCATCAACATCAATGCCATTGTCATCAATGCCATCGTCATCATCATGGTCCTCCTCTCTATCATCATCATCAATGCCATCGTCATCATCATGGTCCTCTCTATTATCATTATCAATGCCATCGTCATCATCATGGTCCTCCTCTCTATTATCATTATCAATGCCATCGTCATCATCATGGTCCTCCTCTCTATTATCATTATCAATGCCATTGTCATCATCATGGTCCTCCTCTCTATTATCATTATCAATGCCATTGTCATCATCATGGTTCTCCTGTCTATCGTCATCATCAGCACCATCGTCATTGTGGTCCTCTCTATCATCATCAGCACCATCGCCATTGTGGTCCTCCTCTCTATCATCATCATCATCATCATCAGCAGCAGCAGCAGCAGCACCATCGTCATTGTGGTCCTCCTCTCTATCATCATCATCAATGCCATCGTCATCATCATGGTCCTCCTCTCTATTATCATTATTAATGCCATCGTCAACATCATGGTTATCCTCTCTATCGTCATCATCAGCACCATCGTCATTGTGGTCCTCCTCTCTATCATCATCATCAATGCCATCGTGATCATCATGGTCCTCCTCTCTATCATCATCATCAATGCCATCGTCATCATCATGGTTGTCCTCACTATCATCATCATCATCAATGGCATCGTCATCATCATAGTCATCCTCACTATCATCATCATCAGCACCATCGTCATCATCATGGTCGCCCTCACTATCATCATCATCAATGCTGTCGTCATCATCATGGTCTTCCTCAATGTCTTATCAGAAACCAGAGATAAGTGCCCGCTCCATTGGCCATTTGGCTCATAAAGGATTTAGCTAACTTTTAGCTCTATTAATAAAGATTTCTAAGCAGAAGATTTCCACGTGCACAAGGTAACAAACCAAACCTAGTCTTTGACCTTGATGAGATAAAACAGTGTTATTTTAATTTGTTTTGTGTTAGATTTAGGAGAAGCTTAATTTTTTTGCACAAGGAATTAAAAAAGTGGTCGTTACTGTCTATCAATGCTAAATGATCCAGGATTGGATGAACAATGTTCAATTTTGATACACTGAGTACAAAAATTTAGGAGATCAAAGATTCCAATTATTATAGTGAACATTACGTGTTGTTAATAATTAAGATCCAAACCAAAAAAAAGTATTAAATCGGCTGTTGTTGCTCTTTTGCATTGTAGCATTTTTTGGACAATGTTTCATTAAGGTAGCTACGTTTGTGCTATCTATACTTGACAAGTTCATCTTCATAGTCACATCCTACAAGCATTGCGATTTTACCATTTCACTAAGGTTGTTTATTAGCTTGTGGGATTTTTAATTCAATTACATGTCTAATACAGGTTTAAACATCCATTTGCGCTTTTTGGAAAAGTAAAATACATATTGTGTCTCCTTCAGGATATATTTTTTGCAGCTATAAAAGGTTTATTCTTTCTATTGTAGGTTGGGTTGGCATTTCTTGCTGGGTTGGGATTCGCTCTGCTGCTGGTACCTATCAACAGATACCTGGCAATCAAAATACAGCAACTGAGCAAGGACATGATGGCTCAGAAAGACGGAAGAGTAAAGGTTTCCTTGAAATGTCATTTATAAAATTAAAAACATTACTTCTAGTCTGAAGTTTGTTTTTGGAAGACGGCACCCTTTCAACCGTACTCTACGACTTTTCAAGGAGTACACTTTTGAGAAAGGCTGTGATTAGTGTTGTTATTGGTTGATCTAAACGTTCTGTTATTGGTTGACCTACTCGTTCTGTTATTAGTTTGATCTCAATGTTTCTGTGTGGTGTTCTGCCAAGCATGCAGGATTTCAATCCCTCAATCTCTGTTAACGTTGTTTGGATGGATTTTTATTAGAATATAGGCTGTTTAACTCTACATATACATGGTAAGATGCTATCCAAATTAGACTAATATCGTGTGACAACTAAACAAGTATATTTGTCATTTACATTATGTTGATAGATCTGGCTATGCTGATCACGCATTCCGCAAAAGCAATATAAAAGTTTTTGCCGAAATATTTATAAATTACTTTGATTTTTCACAGAAATTGCTTCCTCATAATTACGTTTCAAAGGGTAGCACTTGGTATTTTCTTTTGAAATGTGTGATGGTGACATCCTCAGAACAAAACTTGTAAAGCTTTTTGTGTTTGCCACAAAGAATTCGCAAAGATATTTTTCCAGATTCTGAAGATGATCCTTTTTTAGATACGAATATTGATGAGCTGGCTTTCATTTCGCTTCCATATTCTACCGCTACCTATCAGTGAAACTTGACAATATGAATTAGATAATATTTTTTGACGTCTACCTAGATGATGAATGAAATGCTCTTTGGTATAAGAGTAATCAAGTTTTATGCATGGGAGAAGAATTTTAAAGAACGGATCAATGAATTAAGGTTTGTGCATCTTTCTTTAGCTAATGGTAAAATTATGTCTTGTTTTTTTTTTAAACTTTCCTTTAAGTTTTCTAAAGATTTTTTTGTTTTCAAACTCATGATAATTAAGATTGGATCTCTTTTTTAAAAAAGCTTTATGGAATTACTTAAAATAAACAAAAAATTGATAACTCTTCAAGTCAACTCGTTAAAGTACGTTACCTTCCACATTTGTCACGGCAGTAGACTAGTGGTAGCCTGTGAAATATTGACTACCAGAACTCTCCCAAGCACTTCTGAAAAATAAAGCTGTATATTTTATAATGCCTTAACTCACAATTAACTGTCTCTACATTCTTTTCTGTTTCTGAAACTCGTTGCTTTGGCTAAATCCAAAAATTTAGAGCTAGGCACCTTAAATTTTGTATTTGGTATTTAAGTTTTTTTAGCCCTGTTTGCTTTCATAGTTTGATAGTTGTTTTATTCAGATATATACTCCTAAATATTTATAATAATAATAATAGTGATGATTATAATATTAATAATAATGAATAATAATTAATAAATACTTTATTTATACTTAGATTTCTGGACTAGCTGTAAAGCTAATATCTCCAAGCTTGACATAAACATGCATTGCACTATTACAAACCTCAGCTGATAGGAAGGAAACCAGTTAGCAATTTGCTTGCTTGTATATGCCTCAACTGCTTCACAAATGCCGTACTTTTACCGATCGATGCCATTTTGATTTTTCTAGCTGGCGCTCAAACGAACTCATTGAGCTGAAACCATTTTATGTTATATTACAGAACAGCGGAGCTGAAAAGTCTCAAAGGCAGAAAGTACTTAGATGCTTGGTGCGTGTTTTTTTGGGCCACTACTCCAGTCTTGATCTCAATTTTGACATTCACCACTTACGTTCTTCTTGGGAACAAGCTCACAGCGGCAAAGGTTTGTAACAAGCTCCAGCAAATACATTATTTTTATATACTTCTTAGAAATAAATTTACAGGAGCGTTTTTTAGTCCAGGCTTAAAATAACTAAGCCGTAACGCTCAATTGATTAAACACAGTATGAAAATAATATATTCATGATCTTAAGTCCTTGCATAAATGTTACCAAAACAAAAGTTTGGTCTATGGTTAAAACTAGGTTTTTGAAAAGAAGTGGTTGTCCGTAAGGTTAGTTACAACTCTAAAAATCAGATGTATTACGTACGCTATTGTGATTCTTTCAAAGCCGATAGAGCTAGCTAATGTAACACGTAGGTTATCTCTTGTACCTTCAATTTCTCCAAAAAAAACTTGTTTCCCGAAGCAAGGGAATTTAGGTGCGTTCAGTATTTCCAGAAAACGTTCACCCAACAGCGAAGGCTAAAGATTGTTGAAAATGTGTTCAGAGTTTATGCTTAGTATCCATTGTTTTACTTAACATAAGAACCCAGTGAAAAATAATACTCTAGCAATCAGATATACATTTTATATAGCGCAACATCTTCCAGTGATTCAATTCGCATGACAGGTTTTGTTAGTATTAACTAGTATTATGTGCAATCCATTTGATTGCTCTTAAAGTATACAAATAATAAAATAGAAAACGTAGAAATTTGTTTCGATTTGAGATGACCATTCCCTTCAAGTATACTCTTTTTTACAGCCAAGAAAGCTTATAATTTGAAAGTGAGAGCAAAGGCTCAGAGAAGGTCGGTCACCTTCAATGAATGCTTGATTAATATTTTAACTAAATAAGAAGTGTTTTGTTTGGAGAGTGCAATTTACCTTTTGTAAATCGTTTAGTGATTCTATTGGCGGAATAATAATCGCACATGTTTTTGAAAATCTTCAGTAGATGTATTGTTAGCGTTCTGCAAGGTCGTTGAGAGCCATAAGGATTCAAAAAGAAAAAAAAATGTTTAAATATCAGGTGTTCACCAGCGTTGCCCTGTTCAACATGTTAATTGCTCCGCTGAACGCATTTCCGTGGGTACTCAATGGTTTGATGGAGGCCTGGGTGTCACTTAAGAGGATCCAGGCCTTTCTTTTACTAAAGAATTTGAATTTGAACGAATACTACACCAAAGGCTCGTTTTTGGAACGTTGCATAGGAACGCAAGGTGAGGCCTAGAAATACAATTATCATCATCGCCGTCATCATTGTCAGCCTCATCACCATCATCGTCATCATCATCGTCATCATCGTCATCACCATCATCGTCATCATTATCATCAACATCATCATCATCATCACTGTTAGCATCGTCACCATTCTCAACATCATCATCAGAAAACAATCATCATCATCATCTTGGTTATCTGCCGCGTGGCAGGTTTAGCGTCACACACGCCATTCATCCCGATCTTCAGTCCTACCTTTGATCTCTCCATATATTTCTGTTCTATTGTTTTCTTTCTTTCGCCAGTGATCGAAGAACGTCATTCTCTTCCTTCCCCTGTCCCTTTTTCCCTTTAATATCCCTTCGATGACATCCCTTAGCAGACTCTGGTGTCTCAAAACGTGGCCAATCCACTTCTTCTGGCGGTTATAGATGGTCGAGATCAATGTTCAGTGGTCGAGATCAATATTCAGAAAATAATACCATCATCAAAATAATCACCCACGAGCATAGCCAGGAGAAGGGTTCCTGGGATTTTGGAACTTCCCTCCTCCTTCCTCACACCTTGTTGCTTCACTGTGCAAATGTTTGGAGCGATCTCACTGCAATACTTGTCACTGACCAAACAACTTTTGGTGATTTGGAACCTCCTCATAAAAATGCTGGCTACGCCCTTGTCATCATCAACAACATCATCATCATCAACATCAACATCAACATCATCTTCATCAACATCTCCATCAATATCATCTTCATGAGCATCATCATCATCATCTTCATCAACATCATCAACGTCATCATCAACATTAGCAAAATCATCATCATCGTCCTGATCATCTTGAAAATCATTTTTATTGTCATCAACAGCAGCAAAATCATTACCATCATCACCATTTTAATAATCATCATTAATAGCGCTCCGCACAAATGACGTCACGAATTTGGGCCCCCTACCGAGACTCAGACAAACAAACTGCGCAACTCGCCAATTTTAAGAGAGTTGTATATGAGAATATGGCGCTCGCGAGTAGTTCTGTTCAATCTTTTACGATTCT
>JAOBAY020032619.1:0-24048 GCA_025331085.2 Zoanthus sociatus | reverse complement strand
AGGGAGGGGATAGTTAGCTATAGGGAGGATATAGTGAGCTCTAGGGAGGGGATAGTGAGCTCTAGGGAGGTGATAGTGAGTTCTGGGGATAGTTAGCTGTAGGGAGGCAATAGTGAGCTCTGGGGAGGATATAGTGAGCTCTTGAGAGGGGATAGTGAGCTCTGGGGAGGGGATTGTGGGTAATGGGGGTAGAATAGGAGAATCTGATGTTATAGAGGAAAAGAGATACAGTTAAGTTGCAAAAGAGGAAGAACCAGACACTTAAAACAATTTGGTTATTCTCTTAAATAGTAATTATAAATAATTTGGATAGTAAGTGCGTTTTGATTGGTCTAAAAGTGTGTACAAGAAAAGTCTTAGGAGAAAGTGGAATGTAAATAATAATAACAGCAATATTTAATTCTTATATTGCACGTAGTCAAGCTGGAAAGTAAAAGACTGTGTTTTTATAGTGGAGAGATAATAAGTTTCAGTGAAGAAAGTGGATTTCTGGAAAAAGAGAGGAGAAAGTTGGATTTGTCCAAGAAAAGTCTCAAGAGAAAGTGGAATGTAAAGCTGGATAGTTAGGAGAATTTGTTTTACAGAGATTAGGGTTTCTGGAAGAATATTTACAGGTGAGAAGGTGGATTTCGTGAGTAGAAGATGAGAAAGTGTTTATCAGGAAGAAAAAAGAGATATGCCATAGATAAGAAAGCAGATTGGGTATGTATACAGCTGGGAAGATTAGATTTAAATAATCACATATTAGTGCTGTTTGTTATAAACTAATAATTAATAGGTCTCTCATTCTTCATTTCAGGGAGTACATATTTCAAGTCAATTTGGATAACATTACAAATTTTAAGGCAAGATTGTAACACACCTTGTCCTAATTAATAAACTTACAAACACCAATAATTGTGTAAACTTCCTCAACTTCTAGGATTTAGGGTGTGGTCAAGCAGAGGTCATCCATGTGGTTGCCTCTCTTCTTCCCCCTTCTCCTCAACACTCTGATGCTCATTTCTTGGTGGTGAAAGTGGAGTTACAAATGTTAAATCTCAGCAACAGCATGCATGGAACAAACTTATATTTAGGACTTTGTTGATAGGGCAGAGATCTTTCCAACTGCACCAACCTTGCCGCCCTCACAGTATTCTTTTACTAACGTTTTATGTACATCAGCAGCAATAATAGTGCAGATAATGTCACCTTTTGTCTAAGATAGTTTGCATTTCTATTTCAGGTCATTCCCTGGAAGTCAGATAATAAGACCAAGGAGAGGTGTAAAAAGATATTAGGAAAGCCAACAGTATGTATTGATGCTTATCACAAACCAAAGTTTTCTAAACACAGTATACAATTAGTAGCGGAGCTCCATACTTAAGAAAATATCGTATATCCATCGAGTTGAATTTTCAACGTCATGTTCGTCCGTCCGTACATACGTACGTATGACGTCCGTGTACACGAGTGGAATAGGTTTTTCACAGACTGCAGTACGGTTAACATCTCTTTCGGAGCTCCTCTTTTTAAGTAGTGCCTAAATCTATATATTAAAAATCTAGTCACTCTCTATCGCAAATACTGCAATCTGATTGTCTACCATACTTCCTGTCTATCAGGTGGTAGATAGTGTTCGCAGGCTGTAAATTAATAAGTAATTACAGTATGGCATCCCATTCCCTTTTTTCAGATCTTTTGTTAGAGGAATTAAACCTTTTCAAAAAGTAATCCCAGAGCGAGATAACTAAAATAGCAAACAAGTATAGTATAAATAACTTTGAAGGTAAGAAACAAATGAATTTTAGGTATCAGTTTGACAGTTAAACTTGTGACCAATAGTCCCTCATGGTGTATCAGCAGCGTTAGTTGTTTGAGTAAATTCAATAACCGTTCATCAGAAAACTGTCATTGTTCATTTTGTTTTTCTTCAGATATTTCTACTAAAACAATTATAACATTCGCTATCAATTCCTATTGCCAATCGATAGAATGATGAAGGTGAATATCAGGTGATAGAAACTGCAAGCTCGCATTCTACTATAATTGTTAAATAGTTGTCTAAGGTTTTCTCCAATGAAATCTGAACGACATCATCAACACTGGTGCGACATCATAGATCTAATTAAAGTCAAATTAGATCACATTTGAAAAAAGTGTTAATATTTCTGTTTTCCAATTTGTTGCTATATAGGATCAATGCTACAACTTTATAAAGGAAATTGTTCTTACTGATGGGACGGTTTTAGTTTGTGGTACCAATTCCCATTCTTCATCAAGGTGTTCTTGGAGAAATGTAAGTTTTTAAAGTTTGAACCATTAGGTATTTTTACCAGGGAGTATGTATCCATTGCAAATAGTTGATAAGTTTACTTTTAAGTCTGAGATTCAGTAAGTAGGCCAGCTTATGGACACGAATTATTTTAAGGTTTTTTTTTAAAGTTAATACATGTATGTTATGTTGGTTGTAATCGGCCGATGGATTGAGTTGAAACGTTAACAGGTTGAGCGAAAACTGTAGATGTAGTGATTGTAATCGTTTTTGATGTGGAAGTTTCAGGTCAATTTATAAATCTTGAAATAAGAAAAAAAAATCATTAAATTCATACGGTATATAATTTACATTCATTTTTGATGTTTTACAAGATCGAGAGATCGATCTCTATAGGATTCATTGAATCGTACTGGTAAAAAAAGCTGTTTTCAGGAGCATTAATTTTTGTTACTACTTTTTGACAACTACTAAAAAATATTTCATTGACTAAAATATAATAAAGCTTTTGAACACATAAATGCAATTCGATCTTTAGAAACCATAGCTGTTGTTGTGCCAGGCTTTTCCCAGATTTTGGACTTTGTACAAACTTTCTCAACATACTTGCTCTTTTGCCATTCTGTTTCTCCCTGACAGTCTTCAGACATCTCAAAAAACGTGAATTTATGGTGGACTCCTCGATTTGGTCTCAATCCTGACCCCCATAGCAACAACACAGGCATTTTGTCAGGTAAAGAACTCTATTTAGCTCAACATGCACCATCTTGATTATTATAATGTTGAACATCGCCCAGTGGAGACGTGGTGAGAAGCAGGACACACCAGCCTAGCTCCTTCACCATATCATCTACATCGTAATAACATTTCAACCCAGACTGCTCCCAATTCTGCACTTTGCTCATGGACTTGATCATAATCATTTACCACCACCAAAAGACTCACTTAATGGTACCAGGAAGAGAATGTTTTTGTTAAGGACCACATTTTAATTTATATTATCATGCTTTCCGATTCTTTCCCAGGTATTTCCTATTATAATTCTTTCATGTACCATAATTAAATTAAATGTTTTGGATTTTTTGCAAGTCTCATGTCGCATCCGTTCTTTTTTGTTGTATTTAACAGTTTTATTATTTGTATTGTTCTATCACCATAAATTATTTTTAACCCTGCTACTAATGTTATCATTTATTTGCCCAGTAAGTTTTGCATTGTTTAGACAGTTCTGATTATTCAGTTTGGCCGAATTTGAGTTCATGCAATAAACTATTTGTCTCACATTTGGGCTTCTTCTTCGCAATCAGTTGATCATGAACACCACTACAGACACAATCTATGTTGATTAACGTTAAATGGGCATGATAATTTTACTGATATATATCTCTATTGTTACATATATACAACTTATAATATGTATCTGTAATTGTTATCTAAAATAAGAGATTGATTGATTGATTGATTGATTGATTGATTGATTGATTGATTGATAAAGACCAGATCATAGTTACCTTTGCTACAATGATCATAGCCACTCAATAACGTCTCGTGTTCATGATAATATAATCACCGGAGGCTGACTGAATATTTTTGCACTTTTCACGCCCATAAATGAAAATATTATTGAGAAAAAAAGACCACTCTCACTCTTTGGTTTTGTTGGAAATGGAAGTAAAGATGTTCAATGCTAGGGTTTTGTTAGTTACATCAAATGCAAAAGTTTTGATTATTTTATCATTAACAACAATTTGTGGCTGTGATAGTGCTATTATTGTTGTTTTGGTTATGCCGGGTTGACTTTCCCCACGTAAAACAGCACCTGCGTTAATCAAGTGCGTGCTATTTTCGTAGTACTTTTATTGACATTCTTATGTTCAATATCATTTATACAGATTTAGGCCGCTTCTACTACGGGAAGAGCAAGTACAGTTCCAGTGCGGCAATTGTCAGTAATGGGTTTAAACGAAGTGATATAACACAACTTGTTTTGAAGGACGAATTCTTAAATGGTGTGTAGATTAGCTGCAAGCTATAAATGATAGTAATATTAATATTAATATTAATAATAATAATTAATATTAATAATTTTTTAATTAGTAATAATTATAATAATTGTAATGATGATAGTAATGATTATCAAAGTAATAATTCAATATTAAACCTTAAAGTATACTGTAGTTTACCTAGGTAGCTTTTTTAGTGTGAACATTGTCAAAAGGTTTGTAACATTCATATTTCTTAAGAAAGTTTAAAAATTTGTAATCATCTTTGTGTTACTGTAAATTTACTTTTCAATTGAATAATATTTTGTTCTTTAGATCCCAACTTTGTGAAGAGTTTTGCCATTGGACAATATATTTACTTCTTCTTTCGAGAGATAGCCATAGAAAATAGAAACTGTGGAAAAGTCCGATTTTCTAGGGTAGCTAGACTGTGTAAGGTAAGGCTGTGGTATACTGCAACTCGCTTTGATGTCATAATTTATTTTCTTTATTGCATTGCCCTTCCTGAAAGTTTTGTCGCGTTCTGATTGGCTTAGTCGAGTTTGTTTATCAGCTTGAGTACGAAAACGTTATTGATTTCAATGAAAAGATAACAAATGATTAATTGTTGCTTTAATATCTACGTAATGGTGTTATCCGTTCTCACCATGTATTATTAAAAAAGATTGATAGATAAATAACATAAGCTTCTTTAATTTCCAATGCATTCTTAAAACTTTCTTTTTTTTCTTATGCAATACTTACGATTTAGTGATCACATTAGGTTTCGGGAGGGATCGTTATAAGAGTTAAAAAGCAACAGATTGTTTTCATTTTGCAGTACTTCCGTCTTCTTCAGCATCAGATCTGTGTGAAGTGTCAGTATACGGTTAGAAGAAAGTATGGGTCTGCCTTATGAAGTTTGAGCAAGATCCAGATCTCCAAATCCTCATTTTGTTACAAAAGCAAAAAAGTCTAATCATTAAGCAATTTTGACAGTCAAAAAATATTTTTGTAGATTTAAGTTTCATTAAATCGAAGCAGTGTTAGTGTGTTCGCTTTCAAGAACTTTAAATACAGGTGCATAACCATAAATGTGTGCCGAAGAATGAACTTAACTGAACTCATAACTTGTCATTATTTGTGTGCGTTGATGTAGAAACAAACAGAGTTTAGTTTAATCTACTATTGGTCTAACACCCACTCTGAGTTCTGATTGGCTACTCTTCTAGACGTCCATTTGTGATAACCTACTAGTAGAGAAAAGATGGCGGATCAAAATAGTAATGAGCCCCGTTTTGCTATAATATCAGAGGATTTCATCGATAGTTTGTAAATCCTTTTTTGACCGATCAGTACGCTTATACTAAAACAATTAGACTTCTCGGCCTCATGGACTACGAGTTTAAATAGGGCCTTCGGACCTACGGCCTCATGGGGTATTGACTCGTATAGTCCATTCGTCCTCAAGGTCTAATTGTTAATTAGGATTTTTAATTTACGAGCAAAAGCATGATATTTATGTTCGAAGTATATAATCATTAGGCTATTGAAAGTTTATAAAAAATTTGAAACATATAGATAAACTATATAAAGAATGAAAATTGAATGTTTGTAAAACTATCTGTTCATATTTAAATGGGTCCGATTCCGCCAGGGACTGGTATGCACATTTCAATTATAATTAATACAAATTTAAGATTTTTCTATGCTTCATAACATTTATGTAGACTATGATGATGTGGATTAATGTTTTTTAAAAAAAAATTGTTTCGTATTTAAATGGGTCCATTTCCATCAGTGACTGGTATGGACATGTATTTGAATTATAATTAAAATTCAAGATTCTTTTAAGCTTTAGAACATATAAATACAACTATATGAATATGGATTTTAAAACTATAACGAATTCTGAGGTACAAATTTCTGTTTTAATAGAAAGTATAGAAAACCATAATAATATTTTTTATGACGATGTGAGTAAACTTAAATTTTTAAAGCAGGCTATTCACTTTGAAATGAATAAGTCTCAATCAAGAACTAGCTTGGATACTTGAAAAACAAAATCTGAGATTCCTAGATATGCTGTATAAAGTAGAAAACCCAACTATACTAGTCTATAGAGGATGAGGATAAACTAATGTTTTTAAGGCAATTTTTTCATATTTAAATTGTTCATTTCCATCAAAGACTGTTATGAACATTTGAATGACGAAATCTGAGATATTTCTATGTTTTTGGAAGTATAGAAGACCATGTGACTAAGAGGGTTTGCGTAAATCTAGTAATTTTATGTAAATAAACTAGTTGATTTCCATCACGGACTGATATGACTGAGTTTCTTCCATGGGTGCAAAAAGACGATTCTTCAACGCTGTAGAAAGTAGAGAACCACTTTGCCATGACGATGCGCGTCAACTTTTGTTTTTAAAGCAACGTTTTCTTAGTCCATTTCCATCAGGGAATTGATTAGGCTTTTGATCAATCAAGTCTGAGCTCCTTCTAAGCTAAAGGGGCCATATTAATACAAAATCAGCGCTAGATTCCACCAGGCACTCAACCAGTTGAGGAATTTTGAAAATATTTATTAGTGACTGTACCATAGTGATATTATCTTTGTAGGGTTCTTAGCTTGGCCCAAGATTACTGTTGCAAGAGATCCATATTTGGAAAACTGCTGATTCATCATCCTCTCCATATGCAGACTTTGGCACGACTGGAGGTATGTGAAACGAAATTTTGGAGGTTCGTAACCGTAGGCTTGTTATAGCTTCAATGCAGGAAAGAGATATCTAAAATAGTCCTCATATTTTAGTAATCCTGGATGAGTGGACTTTTCGTTTTATTTATAATTTTTGTTATTATTATTATTATTATTTTTATTATTGTCTCAATCTTGTTCATCATCAAGGACAAAGTCATTTTCATCGGCGCACACATTGTCACTGATTTGGGCGGGCATGGTTGAAGGAGTTGGTAAGACCTCTGCCTTTGGACCACAAGGTTAAATTCGATCCCGGGCTTTACCGAGATTTGGTTATTTACAAGTGCGACCTTCTTTTACGCCCAAGCTAACTCAGCTTTCCATCCTTCCGAGGTAGGTAAATGAGTACCAGCTCCGTCTCCATGGGCCATCTGGCTCGTAAAGGATTTAGTTAAACATTTCAATGAGCATCATACAATAATTATCATCAGCAGCAGTAACGGACCGTATTTGCCCTTGTAGTATAGTATAAGTAGTGTAGTGTAAGTCGAGGTTTGGGGATGTGGAAATTGACCGAAAAATTTACCTCTACTTATACACGTGCAAATATTGTAATAGTGAAGAGCAGTGTCAGAAGACTTCCTTGATTTTGGATTTTAAGCTATGAAAACAAACGGCTCTTTTAGGAGCCACTAAGCAAAAGACAAGGAAGGACAATCACTGATAGTTTAAAAAAACGATTTCTGACTGTTAATGACACTTTTTCTTAAAAAAACGCGAAACTTCGAAAAAGTGTCATTTTGGCTTCAATAATGTTTATAAACCCAACTATGCACCCGAATTTTTATTGTTTTTGGTATTTGCCATAGACTTGTTCTATTAAATATAAACTTTATTGAAAACTTATGTCTTCGTTCAATGAACTTGTTTTTATGAAACGATATTCTTTGTGCTAACCAATTGCAATTTTGTGACTGCAAGCTTGAGACGCGTGCTGCTTTTCTATTGGTTATGGAGTGTTTCCAGTTACTGGGACGAAAGGAATGTGGCACTGCTACAGACAATGATTTGTACCTCTTGAGGTTGCTCACCCCAATAACCAAACTCTACACCGCCAAACAGGTAGGAAAATTTCATCTGTTATGTTTTCTTTACTTTACTAACGGTGTTCAGAACTCTACTGTGCTCACTTAATGGGTGGCTCCACCTGAATTGTTCTTCAATTGGTACAGGATTTAATGGAGCCGAAATCACTTGTAGAAATACACACAATTTAGGCATCCTGCTGATGAATAGTAAATGTTTTGTTATTTTTTTCAGCAGCATTATAGTCTGTTCAGATATCTGTTATACATGCATCAACTAAATATCATTCTGATTCTGATTTTCTGATTTTCGTCCCGTAAGTTCGCAAAGAAGATCCAGTTTCTCAGTGATTTGTTGGAGGAGATACCTTTTTTTCTTTTCGTGTGTAATAAAGACGGAAGTATTGAAAATTTGATGAAGAATGATGATGGTCATGGTGATAGTGTTGATGATGATAATGGTAACTTTTTAGAGATGATGATAATGGTACCTTTTTAGAGATGATGATAATGCGGTGATGATAAATGGTGTTGAAGAAAGATAAAGGCGGTTATGAAATGAGATAGAAATGGTGATGGTTATGTTAATGGTGATCAGTATTAATGAAATCCATTGTAAAGTAACGATAAAATGGTGTTAATTACAGTAATGGTGTTGATGGCTGTAATGATGGAAATGCTGATAGTGCCTTTAATGATGAAGAATTTGATATTGATCCATCAAAACTTAGTCACGATACAGCTATATGTTTAAACCTGGAAGAATACATATTTATCATCTTTAACACGTTAGTAGTTACTTCAAGAATAATATGTGTTCGTTTTAGGCAATTTCTGTTATATCAGAGGGGTTGGAGTGTTTCGGTGGACAGGGGTACATTGAAGATACAGCCTTACCAGGTCTACTAAGAGATGCACAGGTATTTCTATAGGATTTCTTGTTCATTCAAATCTAAATTGAAAATGTAATCATCACTGTACGTTGAGTAATAAGCTGGCGTCCTGCGCCCAGTTGTTTAAATTTGAACCCGAGTTCTTGTTTCCAACTTTACAAGGAAGGATTTGAGCTGTATTCTTGATATTAACAAGTTTTATCTTTTAAGAATCCAAAGAGGATTCCAAAAAATATTGTTCACCGTCTCTTGAAGAAGAAATCGCTCCTTGAACTTTCGCTTAACCCAGGGTTAAAGGTAACCAGCTTTTGAACAACCCAGCTGTGATAGATAGTGAGTATGGTAGCCAATCAGACTGCTGTAAGTTTGGGATTATCCTTTGAAAATCCAAACCATTACTGCTTACCTTTTCTTAATGAAGAAATTGCACGTTGAATTTTCGCTTAACCCAGGGTTAAAGTTAACCAGCTTTTAAACAACTCAGCCCTGAGTGTTCGATGCTCGAATTATCTGCTTATTTGCCTTTTGCTATGATTCAACTTTTCAACCTAGCCTGTTGTTAACGGACATGATTGGTACAGTTGTTGTAGTCACAAGTTCCCAGGATTCAAACAGCGGCTCAACAGAAATATCAAACATTTGGGTGGCGCATTCCGGTGTAGTTCACTCATTTTTCCATTCTTACTCTAGCAATAAATAAAGAATATCAGTATTTACCAAAACAACCAATATTCTTTTTCGCGCGCTCTGACTGGCTCCCGTAACTCGCGATATCCGAGAGCAGTATTTACCAAAGCAACCAATATTCCTTTTCGCGTGCTCTGATTGGCTTTCATAACTCGAGATATCTAAGATAAAAAGTTGATTTTCAGGCGGAAGTCAAAAGGAAGTCAAAAGGAAGCACATGTGCTAAAAATAGAAAAGGGCTCACATTAGATTGTTTCTTTGAAAATAAAGTGCATTTCTATCCCATGATTTTGGTAAATACTAAAATAACTATTCCCCGCAGGGTTAGTAGCTAGCCCTAGATATATACCTTGCTATAGCTAGCCCTAGATATATACCTTGGCGCTTCGCGTCTCGGTATATATCCACCACTATTCACATCCCCTTTGGGGAATAGATGTTTTAAATCAGCACCTGGGAACTAACCTGGGATGAATGTTTTTTCGTGTCCAGTAGAACTATAGTTGCAGAATAGTTAAAATTTAATGTATTCACGACTCATTCACATCGTGAAATCCCATTTTTTAATTAGGGCTTTATATTTATTTTGGCATGCAGGTTTTGCCGATATGGGAAGGTACCACAAACGTGCTGGCAATGGATGTACTAAGAAGTATTAGTAAGACTGACGGGAAGGTAAGAAGAAAAGATTATGATTTTATTGTTGAGGGAAACAAAATTGGACACAAACAATATCCACATTGATATACAACTTCAAAGGAAGCGTGGTAAGACGGCACACATCTAAGAAGATTTCTCAAACTGGAACAATAGCCAGATCGAGTTGTACCTTGATAAACAATGCCATGCTGGGAATAAGCTATCGATTTAATTAGGATTAGTATAAACCTACTAACGGTCTAACACGCATCCTGCATTCTGATTGGCTTCTCTACTAAAGGTCTATTTGTGTGAAAAGATGGCGGATCAAAACAGTAATGAGCCCCGTTTTGCGATAATGTCAGAGAATTTCATCGATAATTTAATTTGTACTTTCTTTTTTGACCGATTAGTAGGTTTATACTACAGTAAAACAATTAAACCCCTTGGCTCTATGGACCACGACTTTGAATAGCCTATTCTACGAATGGCCTCATGGGCTATTGACTCGTAGTCCATTCGTCCTTGAGGTCTAACTGTTAATGAGAGTGCAATTGCAATGCGTGTAAATTTCAGTAATGTTTTGTTCAAACATGCAAAATTATATTCTTAACAAAATTTGGGCCTAAGCATTATTCTTAAAATATTCCTAAAATTTGGCCAATTTCAGCCTCAATATTCTTATAAAGTATATTCTTATGAAAAAAGGGTATAACAACCTAGTTTACATAATCTTTGCTACCCTTCTGTAATTTACCCGGAGTGGCTTTTAAAAGCCGAGTACACGATCTTTAAGAAATAAAACACGTTCTCCGTGCCTTCATAGCCTGGTGAAAACCGAGGTGAACGTTTGGGAGAATTTGAGAGCAGATCAGTGAATGGCCGAGACGCAGTTGAGGGTTTTCAGCCACTCGAGAATTCTTACAAACTTTGCAGAAGTTTTCACCAGGCTATGAATGCACCTTGCTAATTTCTCATTCCCTTCGTAACTTCTCATTCCCTTCGTAATTTCTCATTCCCTTCGTAACTTCTCATTCCCTTCGTAATTTCTCATTCCCTTCCTAATTTCTCATTCCCTTCCTAATTTCTCATTCCCTTCCTAATTTCTCATTCCCTTCGTAATTTCTCATTCCCTTCGTAATTTCTCATTCCCTTCGTAATTTCTCATTCCCTTCCTAATTTCTTTTTCCGTTCCAAATTTATTTTTCTTTTCCTAATTTCTTTTGTGTAATGTCCATTTTAGGTCATTTTAATTATCTGCGCATGCAGGGTTCTCAATAAGAATGAAATGAGGAGGTGAATTTGAAATTTGAGGCGGCTCAACTACATTTTTTTTCTTTTTTTTGGCAAGACTACCGTATAATCAGAGGAAATTCGCACCGTCGATTTTATTGATTTAAAGCGGCAAATTTTCGCCGGGTGCCGGCTCTTATTGAAAACCCTGCACATGTGAAAATGTTACCAAACAGATTTGAATAAGAAATGACCGTTTCTGTCTTTTTTACCTTCAACAGGTGCTTAGGGCGTTTTACACAACAGTCTTAGGGAAACTGGGTATAGTTCGCAATATTCGTCCAAGTCTGTTGCAACTGTGCGATGGAATTAGCCGTATCTTGGAAGAAACAATAGCTTCAAGACACTCTGAGACTTTCCTTCAACCCCTCGCCGCACGAGATTTGGCTTACAGCCTTGCTAGGATCTTTATGGGTAGGTGATTCAACACAACACTTCCATCAAATCATGTCATATCATAAAATCGCTTTGTATAAATGAATTGTGCACACAGATTACATTTGTCCATGGGATATATATCATGTTATTAATACAGCTTTTTTCTCGGCTCTCGCGATCGACACGTTTACTTTGAATACTTTTTGCCAATCAACTTCTCTAGATTCAAGTAAGACCTGCCCATTCATTCCAAGTTCTGGCATTCTTACGGCCCTAAAATTCCTAGAATTTCTTATAATTCCTAATTTCCCACCCATTTTGGGCAATTTTTCCTAAATATCCCTAATTTTTATCTTTTAATATCTGTCTGCAGTCGCTCGATGACGTTGAGGCTCACGACATTTGCATAGACTACATCTGAAGATGCCATCTCTAGGTTCCATTAGTCCCTATGTCCGTGACTGACAATTTGAATGGATTCATCTTTAGATGTAGACCATGCTGCGCATCAGCCGTTGTTTTGGGCGTATTCAATATGCCTGGGTATTGCTGCTAGAAATTTGGTTTTAAAACTTTTGCTATAAAACTTAACGATATAAAATTGACGTTTCGATGTCGACTTGACACTATTATCACGTAAAATTGATTCGAACGTACAGAATAAAAATACACCGACATTTTTCTTAAATTCACTGGGGAAAATTATTCAAATAAAAAGTGAAAATTGAGAACTATAAGCTTTTATTATTTTTTACATAGCATTATCCAAAAGGAGCCATTTTGATCATTATCCATTCACGCCGACGAAGGACTATAGTCAGCACACATTTCCACCACGGTGTAAAACTGTGTATCTTGTGATTTTGTCTTGAAATGTCCTATTTTCAAGCCATTATATCCCTAAAATTTAAATTTAAATATCGCTATTATTTCCCTAAAAACCTGCATTAGGTTGTTAAAATGCCTATTAGTTGAATATTTCACTAATTGCTTGACTACTTTTTTAATGAAGACAATTTAGATGAATTATAGAAACAAAATGATTTGAAGTTGTAAACAAACAAATCTGTGGGTTTCTCTCCTTTCCTCAGCGACATTGATGTTAGAGCATGCTGCACACAGTGAAACAAGAGAACATGATATCGAGGCTGCGAGAAGGTACGTAGCTGAAGTATAAACATCTTCAGCTTGGAAATAACCAGGTCATGAGTTCGATAAATTCCCGTTTGGGGCTCAGAAGTTTTCTTAGAAGTTTTTTCTTCTGAGAAAAAGAAGCTTGTGTCAAAAGGAACGTTTCTTCTGAAGTAGTAAGCTTTTTACATATTTCAGGAGGGTAAATAACATAAAATCTTCAAAACCAAACCCGGAACTTTTCTTTTTGTTTTTAAAATCCTTTGTGGGCTTTTTTAAATGGGCTACTTTTCAAAATATACACTGGGCTTTCCAGATTATTTTTGCAAACTAAAGAGGGGAGGAGAAGGGAGGGGTCTTGCTTCTTCGCGCGGACTTAACCACTGGGATTTTCGTTTCGAGGTTTTACGGTATCTACTGTGGAGGCATCTGATACAGCATGGAAAACGCATGATCATGTTTATCGGTCAATTTAATAAAAATGGTGTGATCCTAATTTCCATGATCATAGTGAGAGTTTGAGATTGGAAAAGAAATTCCTCTGTCAAATATATTCAAGACACCTGAAACATTTACATTTATGAACTGCAGATCCAAATAGACCAAAAAGAAACAAGTTCGTTAAAACTTTAATTGATAACGATTCACACTGTATTTGAGATTGCTGTTTTTCGGCATGTCGGATGCCTTCATCTGAGAATATTGGAATAAAGTATTGGACTAGCCTTTGATTGTTTCATAATACTTAGCTCTCTAAGCGACACCTAATAGCCTCTTTTTATACTTTTGACGTCTTTGTTGCTTTTGTGGTCATTGCCGGATTTCATACCGAGAGAGCCTGGGTACAAGTCCCTTAATTCTCACATATATGAAATCTGACTAATATAAAAAGAAAGACCACACTATAAATTGAAAAATCCTAAAGTTTGAGGTTAAACGGATCAATAGTTAACGAAATATAGCTATTTTAAAATACAAGAATTTCTAAAGAAATGTGTAGCTTCCGGACGCTCTCTGAAGAATTGTCCGGAAGCCATACATTTCTTTAGAATTTCTTGTATCCTAAAACAGCTATATTTCCTTAACTATTGATCCGTTTAACATCAAACTTCGGGATTTTGCTATTTATAGTGTGGTCTTTCTTTTTATATTAGTCATATTTCGTAAATATAAGAATTAAGGGACTTGTACCCAACCTCTCTCGGTATGAAATTCGGCAATGGTCACTGAACTGCGTTGTGTCAAATGAATAATTTCAATATCAGAGCTAATACTCTGTGATAAATTTAATAGGTCATGCAGAACATATATATCAACTCAGTTTCGGTTTCGGTTTTTTTTTGTTTATATTGTATTCAATTTCACACATTTTTTCTCTTAGGGCATGTTTCCTACCCATTATAGAGTTTGGTGTTATATGGTAGAACTTTGAATATATAAAATTCGCCTCGTGTTAATATGGATCAACAGATTGTTCATGTTACAATTTTTTTGCAAGTGTTTTGTTATAAATGTTTTATTGTAAATGGCGGTGGTTAAATAACATAAATAAAAGCTATCTGCACTGCTACTTGTTTCATGCTACCTGATACCTGTTACCTGCTACCTGTTAACTGCTACCTGTTACCTGCTACCTGTTACCTGCTATCTGTTACCTGCTACCTGTTACCTGTTACCTGTACTTTAAATCCGCTGTTCTATTTTTGAGTTTTCTCTGCAGGTTAACGTTTTGGTTTTGCCATACAGAGATTGTATTAAAAGATGGCTTGGCCCGAAAAAGATAATTTAACACGCGCTAAGTTAACTAAGAATCCAGTCCTAGCTAAAC
This sequence comes from Zoanthus sociatus, assembly GCA_025331085.2. Taxonomy (NCBI): domain Eukaryota; kingdom Metazoa; phylum Cnidaria; class Anthozoa; order Zoantharia; family Zoanthidae; genus Zoanthus; species Zoanthus sociatus. The sequence goes on along the minus strand of JAOBAY020032619.1, from coordinate 9,174 downwards.
AGCTTGTACCATATTTGGCAAGCTAATATCTGTTTTTTTGGGAATCTTTCCCGTTAGGTAGTAAGTGATAAGCTGTCCTTTGCCTTTGACGCGAACCGGACCACGGTACAAAAAGAGAAAGCCTTTGTTTTTTAAGACTTGGTAGATATTCTCAACAACCTGTTGGATAAAGAAAACGTCAACGACTGTTTCGATATCAATGACTATTCATTATATCGTTTATATTCACAAAGTTTCTAGAAAAGATGCGTTTTAGTGAACAGATGTCACCGTGGTGACAAGAAATTAAAGAGCTTAAGCACCGGAACATTTCTTCACGAAGGAGTTCTATCTTCCGTGAGTAGACTGGATCGAGAACGGCATTTTTGGCGCGAATTTTCAACTTAAGTAGCGCGCGCATTACAACGACGGACGCACACAGAATAAAAAGGCGCGAAAACTAACTTTGAAGTGCCAAGCCGTAAACAAACTTTGAGTTGTAAAATTGGTTACACATATGTTAAGAACCTGGAGAAAAAGTCAGTGTTGAAGTACTTATACGGGGATTATTTATTTACAAAGATTTACTGATGATTTGTTAGGTGCCTGAAGCCATTTCTTTGTTAAAAAAATCCCCGAAGTTCTGACAGACTAACACGAGGGCAAAAAGCGGCTTGTAGACATCTGTGACGATCACCAACCGCATGACGTTTGCGGTAGGCGACATCTGCTGACTTGTTAATTCCGGTTGGCCTCCGTGAAAACAAGAACGCCTCATGCTTAAGCTCTGTATTTTCACAAGTAAATAAACCCGAAACTGCTATTTTTTTCCGGTCCGCAAATTTTTTGTACTTCCAAATAAGGCATGGTTCACGCAAGTTCGCGCAAAAACTCGATGCAGTACCGCGTTCGCAACGCTGTTAGCTAGCTAGCCGTAATTTTGAAATCAAGCCAGGTTTACCTTAAACTCGAGCAAATAAAGGCATCGTGTAAATTGACCATAAGAAGGACAAATTCTGTATAACAAAAATTTAAAACAGGCTCGGGTTGAAGCAGAAAAAAGTGAAAATATTTCTAGTTGGAACTTTCCTAAATCTTAAAAAACCATTGGCCAACAAAAAAAATTAGTCTCTGCAGTCTGTGAGCGAGTCTAATATAATCACAGATCTCGTCAAAATACAAACGATCAGCGTTGTTTTTCAATGCCTTGTATTTTTGTTTTGATTTCTCATCATTTCAAACCGCTCACAGAAATAAGAACAAATAAAGAACAAATTGAGTCTGAAACAGCCAAAAAAATTACGAACAATGAGCTTCGGTAAAATTTACTGGCTCTAATAAAGAACAAGCGTGTACCTGGATATACCCAGCTTTTCCTGTGCTTTCCATTCGACTGGCTACGTTTACTGTGTTACTCCAGATATCATAATGTGGTTTCTTGGCACCAATCACTCCAGCGACGACCGGTCCTTGGTTTACACCTTGAAAACACAAATGATATTAGCGTAGTTTGCAGAGTTCGAAAGATCTCAGCTCAAAAGTGCTAGTTGCTAAATTGAAGTCACTATATTGGGCACTATGGCCACAATGGTAGCGGTCTTTACCCCTTTAAACTACCAAAAAAATAGTGATCCTGATTGCTAGCAGCCATGGACAGCTATTTCGGCCTCATCAGCATGGCATATATAGCTATAGTAAACAGGGTCAGGTCCCCAAAACGAACATAGTAATGATAAAAGCGCAATGCTTGTGGGATGTGGTTATAAAGATAAGCCCAAGTATAGATAGCACAAACGTGCTAGTAGCTAACTTGAAGCCAGTATATTGGGCACTATGGATATAAAGATGAACTCAAGTAAAGATAGCACAAACGTGCTAGTAGCTAACTTGAAGCCACTATATTGGGTACTATGGATAAAAAGATGAACTCAAGTATAGATAGCACAAACGTGCTAGTAGCTAACTTGAAGCCACTATATTGGGTACTATGGATATAAAGATGAACTCAAGTATAGATAGCACAAACGTGCTAGTAGCTAACTTGAAGCCACTATATTGGGCACTATGGATATAAAGATGAACTCAAATATAGATAGCACAAACGTGCTAGTAGATAATTTGAATCCACTATATTGGGTACTGTCTATAAAGATGAACTCAAGTATAGATAGCACAAATGCGCTACAGGGGTCTCAATAACATTAGTTATAAGCGGCCATTGAAGGTGTAATAGGTGGCTGTGACTAATAAAGGGGACGTAAGGCCGTAAGGACCAAACAGACGGTGGTAAGAGGTCCCACAGGCGGTGTTAGACCGCCGGTAACCGGCTTTTATTGAAACCCCTGGTGCTAGTAGCTAACTTGAAGTCACTACAAAAAAATGGTAGTTCCACTCTTAAATATTAACTTAGTTCTTATATTTGAAAACAGTCTATAAACTATAAGGAATGGAATAAATGAAATATAAACACTAAATAAATACAATATAATTATAATAAAAATAATACGATATAACAGGAAATATAACCACTATAGAAAATTAAAAGGTTTTTTAGCAGCATTGCTTTCAATTCAAACAAAGCTGATCAGCTACTTCATTCTGCAATTATCAGTAAACTCTCCAACCCCAACTTAGATAGGAAAATACGAACATTCGATGAAAATGGTAAGGCCAAATTAAAAAAAATATTAATTTTGTGTTTCCTATTACATGCCTCAACAAATTAGGGTAGGTAGGTAAGATAGTTTTTTATTTTTCTGAAATAATTTTATCAGAGCCACCTTTTACATGGTGCTCACTAACTGATGATAAAAAATTCTAGGAGTTCTACAGGATAAAAAACATTTTTCCAGGAGCCGGCCCCAAATTCTCCCTTGTAAAAAATATTTATGAGTAATTGCACCACCGAAACACTCGTGTGGTTCTTCAGATTTCCAGCCAAAGTAAAATGTGAGAAAATATCCCCCCTTAAAAATGCTGAAACTGAGTCTACATAAAATACAAAAAGTACAATCATGAGTTAAGATGCTTCTGCAGGTTTTGGTTTGTTTATAAAACTGGTGAAAACATTTTCCACATAGTTTTCCAGGAGTTTAGGGAAATCATCTGTTTTTCCAGGAGTTTTCCAGGGCCCTGGATGAAAATTTCAAATTCCCAGGAGTTTTCCAGGAATTCCAGGAGTAGTGAGCACCATGGTTTTATAAAAACAGAACTGGTAAATTAACATTTCTAAGTAAAAACAAAATACTTCTGATCTTCTCTATACTACTTGCCTCTTCCATGTCTTACTGGGTTAAGTTACAAAAACTTAACTAGAGTTTAAATATTTACCATGATTTTTTATGTTAACTTAAATTTAAAATTAAAATAAAAGTAAAATTAATTAATCAAGCAATTTCAACTTCTAGATTTATTACATGTTGTCTCTTTCATTAGTGGCTAAACATTTAACTTTTGCAAGGATGAGGATGTTTTTTTATGGTCCGTGATTATGTGGAAGCAATTTAGTTCAAGAAAAAAGCACAAATTTTAGTGATTTTTTTGTGTTTATGTAACTTTTTTTCTAAATCACCCACCACTACTATAGAATTAAAAATACAAAAACAAACAGAAAATAGAATGCATAAAGTGATATAACTAAGTGAGAAAGGTAGGACATGCGTAATTTGTATAATAAAACCTAACCCTAACCCAATAATATAACTACCAATGAAAAAAGACAAGACAAGACAAAGAATTTATTTCTGCCCTCTGAATTGCATCATAAAATACAAGTTTATAAATAAAAATAAAATGGATTTTTGAGGAACCACTTGCCGCCTAAAATAGCAAAGCTAATCAAGTTAGACAGCAAATTGGTCATTAGGTACAGTCTATTGTTAATTAACAGTAGTTCAATAAATATGAGGAATAACATTTGGGGCTAATAGGCAAGAATTACAATTGAAGTCAAGAATGAAGAAAACATAAATAAATAAATAAAAATAAATGAAATAAATTAATTAATAAAAAACATGGGGGAAGTGTAAGGTGCATCAGAGTAACTAGTAAATTTTGAAAATTTGATCTATTATTAATTTTTTAAAAGCTGAACGTTTAGATCTTTTTAATTCATCATTAATCTTATTCCAAATAATGGCACCAGCATTAAGAATATTAAATTTGCCATAATTTGTTCTTATTTTTGCAATATAGAAATGAAATCTAGTACTGAACTTTTAAAATACCCTTTTTATTAGGCTTAGCCAATTAAAGTTAAGTAAAAAATTAGATCTTAAAAGTCAAGATCAAACCTTTGCGAGTGATCTTGTCTGTGATTAATCCACAGCTACCTGTAAAGTTCTATTTTTACACTTCAGTTACCCAAGTTTTCTGGCAGAAGAGAAACACACTCTCCCGGAGTTATTAAGATTCGGCAAGAACTCCATTTCTTTCCCGTTGCCTCCACAGTTTTGTTCCTCGATGTACTTCTTGTCGGACCAATGTTCGTTCCATTAAGTTCGTTGCACACAACGTTTAATAAAACTTTATTTGCAATATCTGAAGGAAAACAACTTAACTGGCAACCTACAAGCCATTTTAGATTCAATGCATCCTAAAAATAATGTGCGAGATATTGATAAATCATAAGTATGTCTTTCACCTAGTCCTCATGCAGTAAACTTGACAACCTACTTAATCCCCTCCCCCGTCCTACCACCCCCCCCCCCCCCAAGGCGCAAGGGAAGATGTGCAAATGGTCAGTAGCAATAACAATTGCAAGCAATTCAACTAATTCCCTAAACGAAGTAAGGAAATAAACTTAAGATTGCTTAAAGGGTAAAACAAAACAAGAACAAGTTTCCGTAAACTAGTAAATAATGCGGATGGAGATACTTTATGTGCACAAAATTTTATGCAAATTAAGAAAGTTCCAGCTATAACTCACAGCTACTCCTACGGAGGTATCCATGCGTGTATAACAAAAAAACGTCAGCAACCAAGAAACAAGAATTACAAAATCAGCAAAAGCATATTGTGAAAATCTGTACCATTATAGACCTGGACAATAATTGAAAATGGCTTTTGAAAATTATTTGGCGAAGTTAAAAATTGTGTTTAAATGGGTACAGGAAACAATGAATATAAATGTAAAGCTATTCGATAAATCCCAGTATCTTGACAATACGATTTAAGATGATTAGTTGTCATCACGTGTAATCTTTGCGGTTTTGTTAAGATAGTCCTTGAAAAAATTCAGGCTTGAATGGGATTCGAACTCGTGACTTATGCTATTCAATTGTAGCATTGTAACCAGCAGGGCTTTGAAGCCCTAACTGGTAGAACAGGTCATTTTAAGTCAGTCCATCAATACCACTCTGGGGTGACAACGATTATTGAAACTGAGCTTGCACAGCGGTGTCATCAATGAACGTCACGGTTTTGTAAACTATGTTGACCAAGTGTATAAGAGAAACCTTACAAACAACTTCAGTCTTATTTGAGTAAGCAATTGAATCTAATGGTAATTTTTCTGCTACCGTTGAAAGCAGGAAGTGTAAACTGTTTATAAGAAAAATGTGTCATCCCGATTTTTGATACTTCGACACACTGTCAAAATATCGCTTTGAGCGAACGTGTGCGAGAGCTTTTCTCAATTATTTGATACGATTTGATTACCAGGGTCTTTGTTAAAGAATTGTCGCCAGAATGAAATAAAAAGGAATATTACTCATTCTTGCACAAGCCCCTCTATTGATAGCTGGCTGGCAGGCTTTCGCACAGCTGTCAGTAAGAGCTTGGCTATGACCCATTGGTGCATGTTTACACTTTGTCGCAGGGGATATTAATTTGCGCATGTATGTTAGTTAGCCCTTTGCAACCATGGAGTTTAAAGTGTATATATCACCTTTCAAGAAGTTTTGTGCTCTTAGAATTTGGGCCTTTCTAAACAATTTCCAAAAAAAATATTGAAAATCGACCACATATTCGTCCCGTTATTAAACTTCAAAGCTATTGAAAAAGCCACGCCCTTTGAAAATGACCGAGCGCCGGAAGACTGGTGAGTGATGACGGAATAAGGGGAACCCAAGGAAACGAAGAAATTGTTATTGTCTGAAATGAAGTAATAATCGCTAACCGGTGGTTCGACGCTATTGTCGTGTGAAGGTGACGGTTTCTTCATCTTGCTGTTAGTGCTCTTTGGTAGCTGCCTTGGGACCATATCCTGGTTTTCCACCGTTTAGGTTTGGAAAAGAGAATCTCGCAAAATCTGTATTAACAATAAAAGGGCCTTTAGAGAAGAGAGTGACTTTATGTACACATTTTGCGAATGAATGTAAACCACACGGGAGCTGCTGTTAAATTTCTATGCAAACCTTTGCATATTTCCACCGCCTTCTGTTGCCACTTCTTTTATCAGTCGAGGGACAGCTAAAACTCCTTATTTCGTCTCTTATTAGACGGGACCTTTCCACTTGGCAGCCGTGGTCAAATCTCCCCGTAAAATCTTCTGGCGCGAAATGGCGCTAACAAATGATTGAATGTTTGGAAGGGCTCCACTCCTCTCTTCTCCCTTACAAAATAAACCCAATGTTTCCTTTTCGACTTTACAATCGGCCTATCATCTCCAAAAACATGGAATATCATAAATTGCGATGTTTTTGGTCTTATCGGCAAAATTGCTGCAGTTCCATACAACGCATTTCTTCAGCATCTTGCTCCAAATGTGCCTCAAAGAGCGCACGCTGCTTCCCCCTAATATGTCATCAAATCAACTAGTACCATGCCTTCTTTCACGCGGTCATTATCAAAGGGCATGGCTTTTTCAATAGCTTTGATGTTTAATAACGGGGGACGAATATTTGGTCGATTTTCAATTTTTTTTTTTTGGAAATTGTTTAGAAAGTCTCAAATTCTAAGAAGACAAATATTCTTGAAAGGTGATATATACACTTTAACTCTCTATACTAAAGAAGTTATCAAAATTTATTTTTAATGTCAATAGTTGTATATAAGAGTAACTGACGAATTTTAGAGAAAGCTATAAAGTTTTTGCATTTTCACGTAAACATTAATACTCCATATTTAAAAGTCTGACATTTTGACACCGCCAAAATGTTTCATTGTAGAGACTGCTGTCAATATCTGCTTTTCAGCAACTGCATGATGAGATTAATTGTTGCTTGGATTTGATCCTAATAATTTGCATATTTAGCAAATTTTATGATTTATTGTAGAAAATGGTTGGCACTAAACGGTTCATCAGAAAATATTCCTCAACACGACTGGTTGGTTTTACACACTCTTTAAAACCTAGTTAACGTTTGAAGGAGGCAATCGTGGTTGCCAGCCTCTGCCCTTGCTCTTTCGTATTTCATTCTAAATATTTTGCAAAGTGTTTTTACCGCTTTTAAAAACATTTACTCTCGAAAAGCACTGTAAGTCAAGCAATTTTCTTGATTTAGAGCATCAGATTTTAAATTTTGTGGAAAATTATTGTAGCAAAACCAAATTAAGCAAGAATATCCAAACTCTTTTGTGCATATCTCATCAAATCCGAGCAAAAACTATTTTCATTGTGCAGTTGCTAAACGCCAGCCAGCTATTAAAAACGGTCCCTTCAAAGAAATAAGGTACCATTGTCAAAATGTCAAGTATTTTAAGGAATGTTCCTGAGTCACGTCGTCATGCTAAGCCAATGTTAGAGAATGTTTTCATCTCTCACATGGTCGAAAGCTTTGCTATTGTAAGAGATGATTGTCAGGGGTTTCTTTATTAACATACGCTTATGGTTTTTGCACACCAACTAGAACAACACGTCAGTAAGAGAGGGGAGATGCACATTGATAATCTCAGAGAGTTCAAAGAAAACGTCGATGGAGTAAATGACGAAAGATATAGTAAAGCAAAACACTGCAACGAAAGAGGGAAATGTTTAATATCATCCTTTCTTCAAGATTGCTGCATCCAAACTATGACAAATGCTGATGCCGTGCCATCTTGTGAGCCAACTCAATGTCTTGTGTCTCTTACCGGTAAAGGATACCTCACAAGCCAAGTGCACGAGAAACTGAGACAATTTTTTTCTGAGCCATCTTGTTCAAACTTTAAAACCATTTCCAATCTTGTCCCAAAACTTGTTCAGATGACGAAAGAGATTTTCATAGAGGTAAACGAAAATCCTAACCTTGACGGAATGTGGGGACTTTTTAACAAAGATGTTCAAAAAGCTAATGAGGATATTAAAAAGGCTATCGAATGCACTGCAATAGCTTCTCTTATGGATATTATACTTGATCTTTTGGGCAACCTTTGTCGCAAAAACAGGAGTCTTTTATCTGCTGAAGAAGAAGATATTGAAGATATAGTAAATTGGTGTGAATTGCGATCTTTACTGCAACTAACCAAAATTTTCATGAAAGATGGAGAAAGCTTAAAACTTAAAAAGAGACTAGAAGTTAAAGGAAAACGATTGCGATACATCCGGAAGGGAGAAGATAATGGAATGTATCTTGTTCGTGATCATGGGAACCTCGCGTTTGATCTCATTGATTTTGCCAGGTTTCATGCTTCCCATATTGTCAGTTTCAGTGTCACGGTAAACGAAACAAACTTGACTCCTTCATATTGTGTTAACTACGACGAAGGTCAAAGAGTTTTTGTCCAAAGCTTTGAAATGAGGAATGCCCAAGAAACACAAAGTGTTGTTTGCCGTGCCAAGGTAAATGCTGAGGGATTTTGTAAAACTGTTGGCACCCTTAGGTCTGAAATTGTTTCAAAAGACGTTGAAAAAATCAAAAAGGACTTTGAAACTGAAAACCCTTCTTTAAGACTAGTTTTTCATGAAAATCACGACAGCAGAATGCTTGTGCACGGAACAGCCCAAAGGAAAATGGACGAGGTCACGCAGCGCCTGAGGCAAACATTTGATTGCAGTGATACAGCCGTTATTAAATCTCCGAAGCTAAAATTACTTTCTGTGGGCGACCAACCTTTTTTTAACCTGATTTATCACTACGGTGACGAAGGAATATACTACCAAGGTGATGGTATGGCAATCGTTTATGAAGAAATCCTTTCAGGTTTGTATGGCCGTGGTCAAAAGTGATTTCATTTACTTTGTTAAGTCATTTTACATGTGGGTGACTACTACTTAAACCTTGGCGGCGCCGCCCGGGGGCGGGGTGGGGGGGGGGGGGGGGTGGGGGGGGGGGG
>JAOBAY020032557.1:0-14224 GCA_025331085.2 Zoanthus sociatus | reverse complement strand
TAAAAAATACCGTTTCAATAAAATAACTTCGGTTTTTCTCTGAAAACCCCTAAAAAATACCAAATTGCCAATTTTGACCACTAAAAAATACAACAAGCATGCCTATCAGACCAATATAGGGAGTACCCCCCCACCACCCCCTTCCGCGGTTTCAGGCTGATCTGCATCAATAATGTTTTTACACTAGAAACAAAAACGTTGAGATTCTTAGATATATTCAAAGTAGACGCATAACTTGGTGTTCTCCCGGGCTTCTTTGCTCAGATATGTTTACAAAGGCATGTAACCTGACGAAGGGTGTTGTTAAGTTTACGTTTTGACAAATTATTCTACTTGTTGTTATGAATACATAGAAAGTGAACAAAAAAAATAAACAATTTAAAATAAAGGCAATAACCTTTATTTTCAATTTTTTTGCTATTTGAGAGCAGTTTTTGGTGCAATTTGAAGGTTAAATTCAGTCATCAAATCTCACTGGTTCTAGTTCTGATGACAAGAATGGCTGCCACTGTCTCTTTTGGGAGTTTGTGAAAGCAACTTGATTGGAACAAAGTATTGTGATTGCCCCTTAGTAGAAAAATGCATTTTGGAAGAAAGTTGGGATCATTTTTTTAATATTTTAATACTGACTCATTTGTCACTCAAGAGCAACTTTTTTGTGTTTTCCCTCGATTGTTAGAATTGTATGAAAAATTGGAAGATTTCAGTAATGATAGGGAGATAGGGAAACTACACCAAAAATTGGGAGACTCCAGATAAAATCGGGAGGGTTGAAATCCCTGAATTAGATAGTACAGTAGATAGACAAGTGTAATTTCTTTGAAAAAGAAACTGGAAACAATTTATATGCAAATTTGGGTGGACAAACAGAGTATTATCATGGTATTTTTTAAAATGGCTAATAGGGGAGCTATGTTTGAGATGGGCTTCTTTTCGAGGTTAACCACTGGGCTTGTTTATGAGGTTTTACAGTATTTCTTGTCAATTTATATTAATTGTGATATTCTAAATGCTCAGTTACACAATATAAACTTTCTAGCAACCTGAAACAGAATAGTATTGTTAAGGATTTCTCTGTTGATTTTGTGTGCTAGGTTGCGGGCATCACAAATTTTGATGATCAGCATGAAAGGACTAGGTGCTGAAATTTGCAAAAACCTCATCCTAGCAGGGGTGAAGTCTGTAACAATGCTGGATCACGAAGCAGTAACGGAAGATGATTTTTTATCTCAATTTCTTGTGGCTCAAGAACAGTATGGAAAAAATGTAAGAAATTCTCTATAGTCAGTTACTAAACTCCTAGAAAATCTTCACATAAATTGAAAATGATATCCAGATAGCAAACTTTTCTAATATTCATAGCCACACCTAGAAAAGAACCGTGATTTGTGTTGTGTAATACCCTAATCCAAATACCTTCATTAATACTGTCAAGTGATTTGCCAAGAAATTAGCAGGGGGAGGGGTGAGAATATTTGGAGTTGAGAATGAGGTTGCCCATGTCCAATGTAACTTTAGAAATGAAATGGACTAATTTCAGTACAGGCAGCTGAAGATCTTTTTGCAAAAATGATAAATATGTTTTGTTGGTTGAACCATGTTTTATATAAGAATTATTATGGTTGGTTTGATAATCTATAAAAAGGGTGAGACTTTGCAAAATATAATTTGAAGAAGCCGAAGAAAGGAGTGAAAATTTTCAAAAATAATAAATGTAAAACAAAAGAATGAGGTGAGTGAACTTTATGACTCTTACATCAATGAATTAGTGTAATTTCAACACGGTTATCAAACCAAACATACTAAGTCTTATATAAAATATGGCTCAGCCAATAGCATAAATTTATCATTTTCGCAATAATGGCTTGGGCTACCTGTGGTTTCAGTTTCCCAGTAGCCGCTGATTTTAATGACTGCAGATTCATTTTATACAGGTCAAGTGAGTCTTAAGTCTTGTTTTGTGTTTAAATATTCAAAAGTTAGATACTAGTTAAAGTGAGAGAGCGAGAATTCACACCTCTAACAATACACACAGTTGCAATTGACAGCAATGTAAAAGTTGTGTCTGGTTGTTTTTCTCCAGAGAGCTGTTGCATGTTTAGAGAGAGCACAACAGCTAAATCCATTGGTGTTGATAACGGCTGATCAAGAAAATGTTACTTCCAAACCAGATGAATATTTCTTGAATTTTGATGTTGTCATTGCCAGTTGCTGTCAAGCTGACGTTCTAGTGAGTAAATATTTTATTAGTACAGAAGGTAAAGTAAAATGATAACTTACATTGTTATATACCAACTATCAAAGTCCATTTTTCTCGTACTCCTATTGGACGAGACGATATCACGCGCATGTGAACAAGTTTTGCTGTTTCCCAGCAACCACGCGCTCAGCGGGCAACATTATGTTATGGACCGGTAAACAACAAAACCGGAAGTTAATTGTAATTTGGTGTGAGTTCAAAAGTTCACAAAACACAGGTTTGAATAATAAAAAAATTATTTGAAAGCTGCTTTTTGTTTTTCTTTGATAGTTGGTATATAACAAAACACTTATTGAACTTAACCTCGGTAAAGCATTATGTTTTGTGGTCCCTCGACAGCGGTCTTGGGACCACAAAACATACTGTTTCCCTCGGTCTCGGTCAATGAGTGTTAATTACTTCTCGTTTATATTTTGCATTTTAAATCAGCGATAAATTTTTAGTTGCCACTTTGTATGAGATTCACGAACAGTAGAAGGTGAAAAGTTAAGTTTCGAATTCAAACGATGATAGTCAAATTGTGCTGTTTGACGTTCACGTTGTTCACAAAGCTTCAAAAGTGAGCGTTCTGCGGCGTACCAGTGAAGGCGACGGCAAGCAGGTCGCCAGCTCGCCACATTCCAACGTGCAACTATTGTATTCAGTTTGTTTGTATTCAAACAATTAAACATTCGCTTTTAAAATCCCTGAAATCTTGCGCCTTTGAACCTCGGCTGTGTTCCTATCATGTTCTTAAATTCTGACGATTTTTAGCCTGACATTCTTATAAAAAAGTCCTTGTGTATTGTTATATAGGAGTTGCATTCCTTTGCTAACTCCAAATGTGGATTGTGTAAGATCTGGAATTTGTAGATTGATTAAGATATTGAAATGTTACCATGATAGAATTTGTGGGAACCTTAATATAGTATTAATTAAAGGTATTTTGAGGACCCAGAACTGTTAAGAATTATTTTGTGGGACTCGTTTAATGGATTGACATGTAATTGTACGTAATGTTAGACACACCGCGCTTTATTGAATTTTTATTAATTTTACAGAAATTTTTCATAGTTTTGTTGTTTAGCGGATCGTCAACTGATAGCTGATATATTTCAGTACAGAAAAGTCTATAAATATAAAATTGGCGGAAAGGCTAAACTTTGTGAAATGCCGTTTCATGTATAAGTTTAAAATAAGTTTAAAACTTCTTTGTGTGTTTGTTTTTTACTGGTCAATGTTTTTTTCTCGCAACATTCTCTTTGAAAAATATCATTTTCTACTCTAGAGTTCTTTTCTTGCACAAAAACCTTTTCGTAGCTCAAAAGAAAAAGTTAAAATGGCTTTAAAGTTTGCATTGCAATTTATGTCTCTAAAAAAGACAGTGAAATTCAGAGAAATTTTTTAAAATGTTAAAAATGAATTAACACATTATTTTCGACTAGCTAGATTTTAAATCTAAAGCAATATTGTTTGAATTTCCGGAAATAAAAATTGAAGCAGTTACGCCTGTTTTGAATCAAAATTTTCCCAACACACTTCTCGAACTGTTTATTTCCTGGAGACCTATTGTAGCTTTGTGGTACTTAATTGGCACGTTTGTCGTTTTGTCAAGTATTTTGTGTTGAAACTTAAATGAGCAGTAATTGTCCACTGGAAGTGTTGCAGATTTGCATACAAGGAAGAACCAATGTAAACGAATTGGAAAATCAACTCGCTTTATTTAATAATTGCACTAAACGTCTAAAAGGAGTAAATAGCCTTTTTTAAAACGGAGTTTTAAATACTTAGATTTTTTTTATTACAGATAAATTCTGCATTTAACAACTATGTGCCACTTGCTAAAATACTTCATGAGTTATGATGATGGCTGTTCAACATAAAGGCTTTGTCGGTTACCGCCTGTAGTCAAAATAGGACGGGTGTTTGTTGATCACAATGAGCTTGACAAATGATTGGCAAACAAAGTGCAAATTAGCGCAACAAATATAGTTTTTTAAAAATTAAAAAAAAATTACTCATTTTTTGTGGTTGGCCAATAATAACTCAATAAACCTGCTTGGAACCCCGACGTTCCCATTCTACAGACTTACCATCTAGCATCTATCGCCTAGCGACTTGTTTCAGAAAGATCACGCGTGAAATACGGGTTAATTTCTTTATTAGAAACTCGTTAAATTGTGATAGGCTGCAAAATTGCCTTTGGTGCATTTATTACTTGAAAACTGTTTGGTGAGTACGTCAATTCTTTGTGTTGAAATTTTTAGTATAAAATATAAAACTTGGAAGGCATCGATCGGCACTCTTTGATTTTGTGATATAATTTACCATACACCAGTTAGAGTGAATTCAAATTTTAGTGTTAGAAAACCAAATTTATATTACATACCTGGCCCAACATTCGAATTGAAAGCATTTTCTAGAATGCAAAAAGCCTTTTAAAGTAGTTTTACTTCTATTATCATGATTTTATTACAAATCTGGCCATTTAAAGTAGTTTCACCTTAATGTTTAGGAAATTGGTCAGTTTATATTTTGCCGTTAATGCAAAATTTGTTTAAACTCTTCCTGGAAACACACGATTTGGTGTGGTTTTATCCACCGCAATCTTAACTATCAGATATCTTGTGGCTTGAAAAAAAATTAAAAATTCAATTTGATTGAAAAAAATAACACACAAAGTTGGCCTCAGAATTTTTTTTTCCCTCTCTTGAAAGAAGATAATTCTTGGTTTCACTATTTGTCCATATAAAAAAAAGAAACTGTTAGCAAAATTTAATTCCAATAAACACAAATTTTAACTTGGTAATACTTTAAGAACCGAATTTATGAAAATAAATTGTTCCAGGCGAAATGGAGATTTAGCATAACCGTTTATAGAATCTGTAAAAACACCTGTTATGTGTTTTTGGGTTAGAGTTTGTTTCTCTCGCTCGGAACAGAACAAACAAAGTATTTAGAAAGGTAACTTAAAGTTTTCTGTTCCTCTACTCATATTCTCCTTTATTGGATCAAAGCTAAGAGCTGAGAAACTTTTTGTTTTTTTGAAAGAGGTAACAAGAAAATTTCTTCCTTTGCCAACATGCGCAGACGGCCAGAACGGAGACACCTGAAAATTCTCTTCAATTCCAGTCTATTGTTTAAGCCAAATATTTTTGATAAAGACAGTTGTACCTTTATTCCATTTTTTATGTGATAACTGATAACTGATTCTTTCCCACTCGTAGTTTGGTCTCTCGAATCAGTGTTAAAGAAAGCGCTAGTTGTCAATTTGTTTCTCAACCAACTCATTTTGCTATTCAGTGTCAAACGTGCATTCTTTTTTAAAAAGAATTATCGAGGTCAGTGGTCAAAGAACATGCAGCTTCAGTTTTTCGTATGAAAAATGCTCTGCATACATTAACTCGCACACATGCATTATTTGTTTCACGCGCGTAATTTGCACTTGTTCATAATGAATTCGATGTTCTTGTGTTGTATTTTTATGCTACAGTGATCAATCCATTTGTCCTGGGTGTGCCCAATTTTACATTGGGAAAACCGATAAATGCTTATCGTTAAGGCTCAAAGAGCATGCGAGGAGAGAAGATCAACCCTTGTTCAGAAATCTAACAAACTGTGCATAGTTTCTTTATGAAGCCAGCCTTAAACAACTGTCGGCAATCTTTGGACATTCGGCCAAGGTTAACCTCAAAGAACATCTTTTCAATGCCGTTCACGGGAACGTGGAAATCATTGATTTGAGTGACAGTTGGTCGAGTTTGCAAATCCTTGAGGCTTACTACATAAAGAATTTAAAACTAGCTATAAACGAAGGCCTCAAAGCCTCCAGAGACCTTGAACTGTTCTAATCTCTAATCGCATTGTATCTTTGTTATTTCAAAATGCCTGAAATCCTCTTGAGATTTGTAACTTTTTTAAACAACTGCGCTTATAAACTTACTGATAACATGATTATGACTTGAATTAAAGTTGAAATATTGTTTCCAACCAAAGATCAGACTCGTTTTTTTCTAATACAAAACTTGGATTTAAACGATGTTTTCGTTTCTTGGATTAGTAATCGTTATAATGTAGGAGAACATTTTTAACACACTGTAATATGAACCGTCTGATTGAAAACAGCATACATTCTTTTAGAATAAGGCCCTTTTACACGAGCAAATATTTTCAACAACTTGCAACACAATGTGCAATTCTAAAATTGTGAATGGTGTTTTTAAAATTTTGAATCGTGTTTTTAAAATTGTGAATCGTATAAAAACACGATTCTAAAATTGTGAAACGTGTTTTTATATGATTTGCGATCCACAAGTTGTGGTTCATATTTTCGATTTCCGATTTACGAACTGTTGATCGTATCTCGCAGACATTGTATGTGATTTGTAAACTGTGGATCGTGAAATCTAATTGTGACGAAAAGATCCGCCAGCTCTGTGCGCATAGCCAAAATGAGTCCATGGATGTCTCACGCGTGCGATCTTTTGCAAGCATAGTCCCTCCCACGCGCGTGCCGACGCGTGCACGTGCCAACGTGTACACGTGCTAGCGCACGCGTTAAATGCCGGAAACAGACTGCAGTTTAAACTTTTTTAAAAACAACTTCAGCCTGAAAATTTTCAGATCATTCCCATAGGCATAAACCGGAGCTGAAGTTTTGAATCCTTCCTTAAAATGACTAAAAATTTGGAAAAAAAATTATTTTGAAAGAGTTTAGCTAAGGAAGATTAATTTTCTGAAAGTGATACTTTAAGTAGCTCAGTTGCTCTGACCACAGTTGGGATTTAACTTATTTTATTGCATCGTCTGCATCGTCTGCATCGCTGGTTGTTTCTAGGAAAAGTCTCACTTCATGGTCAGCATTGCTGGTTGTTTCTAATAAAAGCCTCTCTTAATGGTTTGTATCGCCGGTTGTTCACTTGAAAAGTCTCACTTTATTGTCTGAATCAATGGTTATTTCTTGGAAAAGTCTCAGTTTATGTTCTGAGCAACTGGTCATTTCTTGCGGGAAAAGTCTTATTTTATGGTCTTGATTACTGGTTAGTTTTTTGAAAATCCTTAACTTATGGTCTACATTGTTAGTTTTTTCTTGGAAAAATATTAGTTGATAGGTCTGAATTGCTGGTTATTTATTGAAATTCTCATTTAAGGAAAATTATCTGATATATATGGTCGGCATTGCTGGTTATTTGTTTTGAAAAAGTATCAGTATATAATCTGCTTAGCTTGGTTGGTTATATTTTTAAAAAAACTCCCAGTTTATGATTTCTATGGCCGTATCTATCTATTTGAAAAGTTCTTGAAAATTATGGTTTTGTCTTCTTTTGAGAGTTTGAAGGTTGGCTGCGACTATTAACTGTTTGCATAATAAAGGCTGTTTCATGATACTGGGAGCGACTTTCGCACCTGCGCGTGTTCGCTTCGGGTCGACTTTCGCACCTGCGCGAGCTTACTCAGGGTTCCTTTTTTAGTTCTGTATTTGTTTACAAAATGCCACCAAAAAAATGTCCTGCTAGGGCACTCACACCAGCGCGAGTTTACTCCGGTTGCTACACTGAAGCAGCACTGGAACATCGAAACGATACATTTTGCACTAATATTCACTAACTTAGCTGACACGCTTCTTATAGAACGATGAGCACAGTTCCTTTGGTTGTACTCGGGCGTGTTACAGTTGTAAAATGAAATATAATCGCTTTGATGCCTTAGCTTCTTTAGGATTCTGGCGACGAAAGTGTTCCGGTTTTGAACGCTACTGAGAACAAGATGAGTGAATTTTGCTGCCTTGATGAGTGAATTCTGCCGTCCGACCCTGACAAGTCATTTATCGTTAACAGAAACAACCTATTTCGGTCCTATTTTGGACCGAAAATTCGGACTTTTAAGAATATGAAAGCGCGAGCTGTTTTAAATAATTTTGATACGTAACATGATACAGAGAAACCGGAAAATTTCTGTAATTTTGAGACTTGGTAAGGAATTCATTGGTTTTTGATCAAGCACCTCAAATGTTCTGTTACATAGCATGCATGTTTACCTTTTTCTGTTAAACCCCAATTTGCTTTTTGCTCTTCGCACAAAATGATTTTTTGTTATTCATGATCTGTCACGAGTGACAAGAACATCGTAAATATTCTCCGCACACTAGGACATTTTTGTCTATCCAATTTGTCATGAACAACAAGTGCGCCCTGCGTGTTCGGCGGCCTCAACCCTTAATCATTTAATAATGCCTCACGTTGTTTTGGCATCTCGCTGAAATAATATTTATGTGCGATGTATAGGTCGCTTGTTGATACATCTTGTTGAATATCTTTATCCAGAGCTCACCAGTCTGTACCGCATTCTCTCTCTACACTTAGTTGACTCGGGATTTACAAGCTTTTCTTGTGTTCTCCCAACATCCTGCAATAAAATTCTTAAATGTTATTACATTTTGTCAAGAACATCACCATCCCTTCCAGTCTCGCATCAATTTCAGTCATCTAATTTGGCTCCAATTCTGCAAAGTAGCTTGTTTCTAAGTGTAGGCATCTGAATTACTGAGTTCATCGTATTCTTTGTCTCAAAAGTCCAGACTCTTTTCAGCTTGCACATTCAGGGAGAAAGATACATAAGAGGCGTCGTTATTTTGATCCTTTCTGTGCATCGTGCTGCATCACGAGCTTGAAACCTGTTCTCAGGTTTTGGAGAACTCATTTGGCAGCGTCAAGCTGCCTTGTCAAGTCGTTATTGCATGCTTTTCTCAAAGATTTAACTGTATCTGGCATATTCGTAGTTTGAAAAAAAAATAATAGCAACTATAAAACAGAATTACAAAATTATTTGGTTACAAAGCCTGTAACCTCAAAAAATATTCTTATAAAAAAAATAAAGCGAGAGAGTTGACTGCCAGATTAGCATTTTTGTTCAGTTCGGTGCAAGGAAAGGCCAAGTTGGGTTAGTTTGAAAACAAACACAAACAAAAAAAAATGATTTAAAAGTAGCCATTTATGAATCTGGTGTATTTCAGAACTGATATCAAAAAAATGCGTAGCAAGGATGTGTTCCCGGATAAAAGAGCTAACAATAATAATATTTTAACGTTTTAATACAGCAATTTGATTAAACGCATTTAAATAGTTAACGTTAATCGACCAATCAGAGACAAGTAATTTTTTGTAGCTAATGGTGTATTAGCACTGGAATATTTTTGCTAACTCGATCACCAAGCTGACCGCGTTTTCAACAGGTTTTTCTGGTTTTCAAAGATCCCAAATACACAGCAATGAATGGAGCAGTAACTATGTAGATTGCATTGATTGCGAATTAACTGGTGAAGCCCAATCACTTTCAGTTCCTAGGTAGCTGTTGACACAAGGATATAAAACACAAGCAGAGCAAAATTAATAAACACAGTAATTTCATTGTGTAAACCATATTTGTTTAAGCAAAACTTTTGAAAATGAAGAAAAAAAATTTGCATCAATTGAAACTGTTTTTGACAGCTTTGTATTTCCTCGTGTTTTTTAATATTTATTTAATCGCTCCACGAGAGACTTGTAAAAAAAAATTACCACTGAAATCCTCGATTCGATAATGTTGGATCAATTTTCTAAAGAAAGAACTTGTTCAATTGTTTTTTTCTTCAAACAATTTATTGGTTCTTGAAGTAGCAATAAAACAAAAGTACATTGTATTAGATATAAACTGAACAGTATATTTAATTAGAAAGTTTGTGTTTTGGGATTTCAAAAGAATTATGCTCACTGCATGTATGCTATTGTTTTTTTTACAGTGTTCGTGCAACATCTGCAAAAAAATTTTGCTTCCTAGTCCATTATAATGTAGCTAGCTTATGGATATTGGTAAGCTCATCTATTCCGACAATTTGAGCTTTTTATTTTTGTTCTTAGCATTCAATTTGAATATAACCTCAATTTTTTTGAACACGAAAGAATGATGATATTAAACTACAAGATAGATCTGTGGAGTTGATTTCCGGTATTCAATTTTTATATTATTTTATGGCATATATTGTTTGTAACTGGTCGTCAAGGGATTAATGTGGCACTTTGAATTTTCTGTAAAAGCGATTTTAAGTACAACCCCTGCGGTTTTCGGCTTTTTAAATAGATTGTTAAATCACATTAATGGCGGAACAGCAACCTTTTCAAAAATGACAGGCTTTATAACTAAAACTGTTACAAACAAATTCAAGGGTTTTGTACAAAATAAAGCAACTGAAGAAGTTTATTTGCATTTTTCTTCAAAATGCCTTGAGTATATTTTTGTTGTAAGTGATTTATAAGTCTTTCCTCGATAAATATAAAAATAAGGATATTTCGTTTTGTAATAAAAACTATAGCTGGATAATCGCAAATGTTTGAACAAATGAAATCAAATCCCTTGGAAGGTAGTCCCATTCACCTCAATGCTACGTAACGATCCAGACAAGTGCAATTATAATAGAGGAAACCATTTCTTTAAAAACTAATTTCCTTTGGAAAATAAAACGCGTTTGACAAATAGCACTGGTGCGTCATTGAACAAATAAGCTGATTTAAATTTTGTTTGTGATATCTCTCATTTCTGCGTACGACTCGGCCCTGTCACACCGTCTTGCAATATGTTTTCAAAAGACTCAAAAGCTGTTAAAATGAGGTATATTTATACATTCTTTTATATTCCTAAATATTAGGAATAGTTTAAGTTATTTTTTTCTAAATTATAAATCATTTGCTTTATATTATTTCCACTTGATTTAGATGAAATACTCAATTTTGTTTGTGCATGCAATTTCTAGAAGCCGGTAGTTTTAAAATAAATTTTCAATATACGTTATCAGAAATACATCCTACGACTGCGGTAGATTCTAAATTATATACTCTTTGAATATGTTTAGAAGTTTGCAATTAACTGGCGGCACGTTTCGATTAAGACTGACATGCAGCCTTTTATATTAGTTGTGAAGTTAAATCTCAAAAAAGAATTTACTAACTCGATATTTTACTTTTTCTTTTTTTAAAAAAAATGTATTTTCAAAGCATCCGGGAGGATTACGAAGTGCGACCAAAGAAAAGTTTAGAAAAAACAGTGAGATTTGAGAATTTTCCTCCTCAAGACGAACTGAACGAAATGACAGAGAGAAGGACAGCCAAAGTTTCCCCTCATGTTTCAGAAACTAATGGATTTGCAAAGCCAGATGTTGAGGTAGAAGACTCGGAACAAAATCAGAAGAAAACATTAACTACAAATAACAATTTTCGCAATGCAATGCAAAACGCCGTCCGTCCAGGCGGGAGGACGAGAAGACTTTCTATATGGAAAAGCTCTGAACATATTGATCCATTTTTGCAAAAATTTAGTACTAGGGACCACCGCAAATTCGCACCTGCGAGGAAAATAACGAGAGCTATGCGTCGTAAATCACCTAGTTCCTACGGTGAAGGAGCGAGTACAGTACGCGAAATTGATAAAGAGGAAGCCAGTACAGCGAGTTCAGTTTATGATACAAATTCTGTTTACGGGGAAGATGAAAGTTGCTGGAGTGTATGGACATCTGACAAGCCTATCATTTTTGATCCTAATGGAAGCTTCATCAATTTCTGGTTTTATTTTGTAGTATTCGCAGTTAGATACAACCTGTGGGTTTTAGTGCTCAGGTGTGCATTTCCCGACTTCCAAGGGGAATTTGCTGTGATTTGGTACGTGTTTGACTATCTATGCGATGTGATTTATATTCTAGATATATTAATTTGCATACGGACAGGATTTCTGGAACAAGGAATCCTCGTTGACTGCAAGAAACGGATTGCTAAAACATATCTTACTTCTCTTTACTTTTTTGCTGATGTTTTATCTATTGTTCCGACGGATATATTTTTCTTCGTTATCGGAGTGAAACCAATTTTGAGACTTAATCGCCTGATCAAAGCTTACAAGTCATTTCGGATGAAAGCCGTGATGGAGTCTCAGACAAATTACCCAACGTTCGTACGTGTCTTCTTTCTCATGCACTTGATGTTTTTAATGATTCACTGGAACGCCGCCATGTATTATTTAATTTCTGGCTGGGAAGGATTTGGGTCAAATGAATGGGTGTACAAAGGGAATGGATCACTTTACGAGCAATACTTCCATTCGTTGTACTGGTCAACGCTCACTTTGACTGCCATTGGCGACCTTGAAACACCTCGGACGATTGCAGAGTAAGTATTTGTAGGCTTCTAGAAATGTGAAAACCATAACCCATTTTTAAGATATTAATGGTAAAAATATTCAATATAATATTGCAGGCGAAGAGAAAGAATATTACTTTAATAAACTAATTCTTGAAGTTTGGCACAGACGATTGTTCTCATGATTTTCTTTACTTTCTTCACTTACCGATTCTGTTTTCTGGTTCCTTCGTTGTGCGACAACCGACGAACCAGACTGAAACAGAATCGGTAAGTGAAGAAAGTAAAAAGAATATTACTTTGCAATTTACAGATATGTAGTTGTATAGTATTGTAACGGTAATGAATATTTATCTTGATTTTTGGAATTTTAGAAAGACAGTTTACTTCTAACTTAGTCAGAAAAAACGCTTAAGAGTTATTCTTTCAGTTTTGAATAGGAAAGTAAGTTCAAAATAAAGTTTTTAACAACAATATGGATTCTCATCTCCACACAGCTGTCCGGCTCTCATGAAAGTACATTTATGCCGATAAGAGTTATCTTCCTTTAGGCTTCATGGCTTATGCAGTTTAAATTGATGTATAAAACCATTAATATTCGCGCAAGCCGAGGAGAAACCAAGAAATATTTCCAAGCACAAATTCTAATTGCTCGAATTATCTTTACGGTTAAATTTGAAACAAAAAACTGTTGTTGTATTTGTATTTTTCTTAAAATAGTACTTTAGTTTCTACAGTACAAGTTAATCCGTATACATTTAGAGCATGGGACAAGCTTTTTACTTTTATTTTAGATCACTCTCCGCTATTGCTAAGGTTGGCGCAAAGAGAACAACCAGCAACCTCGCTCCATTACAATGATAAACATGAAGCTTTTGTTGTAGCTTAAATCTTCGATCATGTTTGTCTCATATTGTTTTCAATTACCTTAACAAACTAACTAAGAAAAAACAACTGACTCCAATTTTTTCAAAAAGAAGCAAAACGAAATATTGATAATTTGATGGAGGTATTTTACTGGCACTAACATCACACGCACAAAACTGAAATAAATTACAGGATTATCGGATATTTGTTGCTTTGAGCGTCACTTCCTTATTTTCTTTCCGACTTCAAAAATAGAATTCGCCATCTTCTCGATAAGGTTTTACAATCAATTATTTCAAATTGTTCATAACGTTTAAAAACAATCGTTAGTTTTCAAGAAGGCTTTGGAAAACAAAGCGATATCTGTTCTTTTATGCTCCAGCGTGGTTTGACAGCTAACACACAATAATTTGTTTGGGTAGGCAGATTTGCTATGATATAGTGACACAACCTTGGAAATCGTCCTCGCGTTTTTGTATTTATTGTATGATATTATATTTTGTTATATTTTAGTTTTGTTTGAAAGCTAATTAAATCTAAACAGTATGCTAGTTTTCAAATAAAATACTAACGTCCGAGTAAATTTTCATCAATTTGTTCCCTGTTGGAATTAAAATTAAAGTTCGGTTGATTACTAGCTAATCGGCACTTGCTTCTTCTTTAGTATAAAGATTTATAAATCTCTAGAAGTCATAGAAACCTAACAAAAATGCTGTTGTTATTACTTTATTTATAATGTTTGAAAGCGCCATTTAGGTTTAAAGAAAAAACTCTTGCGAAATCTTTGTGTGCGCTTAATTATTGTAAAAAATGAAATTGTCGTCTTTAAGGCAAATAACATGTATACCATTTGATTGTTTGTGGACTCAATAATAGAATACTAAAATATCGTAGAAATACAAGTAATATGCAACTAAAAAAATTATCGTTTTTGAAGAGTGTACTTTTAATAATATCT
>JAOBAY020032528.1:0-14226 GCA_025331085.2 Zoanthus sociatus | reverse complement strand
TTTCTCAAGGAGAGGGTGCTTTTCAGCAGTTTATTCAAGCTAGCTCTGTTACCATGGTAACAAGAGACTCAAACATATCAGGTCATATTTAGTAGTGATATGTTTAAACATGGTATGAATTCCTTGAAAAGTTTGTATTTGAAGAAAAAAAATTTTTTTTAGGTTAAGTCCTGCCTTAAGAATTCTTTTTTTTTTTCTTTTTTAGAGGTTTCTTTCTATCCATAAATTTCAAGGATGGGTTGTTTTAAAAACAAATTAATTTTAACAAATTCGCTTACCTTCCAAAGTCACTGCAGACGACTAAGTACGTCTTTAAGGTGCTTCTTCAATTCTCTACAGTTAGCTACCAGATTTTTCGTTGAATGTCAAATCTCCCCGACCCCGTCATGTCCCCCCTTGGGCAACAATTTTGTTCAATAAAGAGTCCATTCCCCCACTATCCCCGGCCCTGGCCTGAAGGGGAGGTGAGGTCGGGGTTTGAATTGACTGGTGCATTACCCCACAGACTGCCACCGATGGACCAACTAAAACCAACTGCTCTCCCAGCTTTGGCTACAAAACTGAAGTCGGTGCACTGGTATCGCCTGCAGTGGTCAAGTTTTTAAATCTCATAAAAGACTGAAAATATCTTTCATTGCAGTACAGATTCTCAGTCTCAATAATCGTTTTAACCAAAAGATTGGAACAGATAGATTCACTAAAACCACCTGCTCTCTAAAACTTAAGTTGGTGCATTGGTATTGCAGAGATGAAGTTTTCGAATGCCATTAAAGCCTGAATATATCTCACACTGCAGTACAGATTCAGTCTCAATGATCGTTTGAAAATCAAGATTGGTAATGATGGACGTACTAAAACGACCTGCTCTCCCAGTTTTGGCTTCAAAACTGAAGTTGTATAAGTTATAACACTGCACCGCTATTGCAGAAATCAAGTTTTCAAATTCAACTAAAACCCAAAAATACTTTTTTCAAGCGATTATTAAATGATTGATAATATCACTAACCTTGTTTAGTTTCTTCGTCCGGTACTTCATATACTTCTTCAGGAGCAGCACTTATTGGAGATTTTGCTATCCAAGAGAAAATATATCTAATGTTCAATATTATTTCTTAAGACTACATGAGATGCAGAAAGTTAGGTATTAATATACGCTCTTTATTGGCATTTGGAACCACTCTTTTTTAAACAAATCATGTGCTGTTTTCGATTTAGGTAATGCTAAGATCCTTTACGAGAAGGAAAGTTTGTTGAGACATCGCATTAAGGAAGCTGTGTGGAAAAGAGTCAAGGAAAGAAAGAGAGTTAGGGTTCGTGCTGTCGCAAACGTGAGACCGTGCGCTTTTGGCAGTGCCGGGTCAGCTATTACGTGACAATTGCGTGTCACAAGCTGACTCACCATAATCCTGAATAAAGACTGTGTGATACGGCCGAGACGTCGATCGCTTCGTTAAGATTTCAGTTACTGATTTATTTTCGGCACTTAAAGTTAGAATCAATTGGATGACTCAAATCATTCATTGTCAAATGAAGATTTCATATACCATGTAGCCTGTGTAAATGCTAAACCGTAAAGAAATTAGAATGTATAAGTTTTTTTTCAGAATGAAAACATAGGCCTAATAAAGATTCATTGGGGAAAGAAATCAAAAGCTTTTGCTAATTGGGGTAAAAGAAAAGCATGCAGTATTTTCAGTACCTGGGTCCGAGTCAGGATTCTCGTACATTTCTTCTAATTCGCCTTCATCGTTAGGTGCCATGTACATGTCCTGTGGCGAGTCCTGGACTCCAATCTCGTATTGCGCATGCTCGTGCTGTGTTATCGGTTGACACAGTGAGAAACAATCAAACGCAGTTAGCTCAAATCATGATTAATTTGGGTACAAAGACTTCAAAATAAGTATAGATTCTAATAATTATATAACATTAAACTAAGATTCACCCGCTTTGTTTACCAAATTCACACAATACACGGAAAGCCACAAATTATTGACACAGTTTAAACAGTTTTACAGTTCATAACTGTAGCCTTATCAACAACCATTACTAACCTCAACACGAGTAGCAATAAACCCGGCTCCACGTCCCTGTTTGCTCTCTATAAACAACGAAGATAAATTGTTAATTGAAACATAGCTGCAAACGTTTTACTGTTTTAGGTACAGAACACATGTGTGATTTACGAATCAATCGTTTGGATATCAATTATAGAGACGGTGGCAGATTCCCGCTGCCCCATATTAGGGGCACCTACTGAAGTCAAAGGGTCTGCAGTTATGTATGACTTTATTTCTTGTGATCAAGGCTTGAGCTGAGTGGAAAGCTTAGTTTAGTTTGTGTAAAGTAATTACAGTGTCAAAAGCTTCATCTTTTTCGCTACTAACTTTATGTTCTATTAATTTCTTCTAACTTATCCTGATTACAATTTAGATACTTCCGCCAATCCTAACTGTCTTGTATAATCTATATTATAACATAGATAGGACCCTGCGCGCGCTCTCATTGGTCAAAAATCCATGTTTTATCAGAGTATAAAACACAGAAAAAGCGTGCTCTATTGTTTTTGCGTTTAAAATCTATAATTTTATCATAAAGCAAATAAAGAAGCCTAAGCCGTGTATTTTTTTTAGGCTTCGCTATTTGTTAAATGATTTCTCCTTCTTCTTTCTAGCCATTTTTGTGACCATATTTTATTTCTGACTACATTTTTGACTCACGGATACTGCATAGGAGTAGCAGTGAATGCATTCACTCCGACGGAGACGGGACTCCAGTCCGAAAAGTCAGTGAGCAGTACACTAAACTCTTTCCACTATGGTGTAAAATTGATCCTTTCTTTAAAAACTGTTTCTGTAGAAACACCGACGCAGCATTCCAATATGACTTTTAAGGTGTTTGTTTAAATCAAAATTACCACCAACGTAGAAATAATGAAGATAAATTAATTTTTATAGTTCTACAGTTTTAAGATATTGCTTTTGAAGACTTATCATTTTGCCATGGCAGTTAGACGTCGTTAATCGACTTCCTGCTCTCATTTTTATGAGATTTGTACTCACAATTACAAAATAGAAATTGAAAATTGTTTCAAAATACAACAGTTTTCTTAAAGTCATACATTCTCAAATCATTGGTTCGAGAAAGACCCAACTCGGTTTGTACATGTAACCCTGAGGCCGATGTTTTTTTTTCCCTCCCGGAAACAATAAAACTGTTTTCTGGACTCTTATCTTTTACAATTATAAATTTGAAATTAAACTAGCCGGGAAATAAATAAAAACTAGCTCCTACTGCACCACACACACTGCAGTAGAATATATGGAGTTGTTTCTATTTACATAATTATGGTGTCGAAACATTTAACCTCATCATAAGATGTAAGATTTAAACTTTCAAAACACTGGGCCGTAAGATATTTGAAAATCAACCTTTGAGCTTTCGAATCAAACTAGAATCTTAATCACAATGATCCATGAGGTTCTTGTCTTCTGCAATCATGGGCTCTTGATCCGCGGTTAATCTTATTATATTCGAATGCACTACAGCTACATATTGTCACGTTTTCAATTTTAGATTAATAATATTGAGAAAGCTCTGAAACATTTTCCTTTAAAGACCAAAGTTTCTTTCTCAAAACTGTAACACCTAAAACAGGTCATGAAGTTTAAAGAAGAACAGTTTCATTTGAATTAGATTTTGTTAGTTGTATAAAATAAGAACTTCAATTCTTTGTGAATGTACAAAGTTCTGATGAATTGCCTGTTTACTAATTATTTCCTGTTGCTGCAACACATCTGAAAACAACTGTAACGCAATTGAAACATAAATTAAAAGCGACTTTTTCTCTTGTATTGACGCTTTGAATAATCAAAACGAAAAGAAATCATTTTTGGAATATCTTGAGCCATTTACTCACCTAGGTCGTCCGGCATTTCATAGGTGCATGAAGATTCCTAAAACATTGATAAGAATATCTATAACAACACTATTTGTATCTGTCTGGAAAAACTAGAAGTGTAATATTGTGCAAAAGATGCGTATTTCTCCGTTTAACAAACATATAAGTTTATAACACATGTTTATTTTATTAAAGACATGCTATCACTAAAATATCTTACCAACACTGGTTTAGCATTTCTGCAATAAAATGGGTTTAGCCAACATTGCGGATAAAGTGCCATTGCACTCCAAACTAAAGTATTCTTGACTAAAAGCTATAATGAATTCAATCTAATTGAAAAGCCATAAATCATTAATTAAAAAACCGCCTATTTTTCTGAGTAGGGGAGGCTTGCGCGTTAGGACGACTCCTCAAAAACCAAGCATGACCCTCTTAAAATCATTGTTAACCAGTGTCAGTCTTTCCCTACTTCTCAAGCCTCAAAGGTTTCAATGAAAATACCGGTGTATCTTCTATTCCCTTACGTTTTTAAACTGCAAAAACGTCGCACTCTAACTTTTTCATAGCTAATTCTCATATTTTTTATGCGACAAAATATTCTTCCACACTTTGTTTTGCTTCAGTGTACATGATTATAGTCATAAAGATTTTCTTCAAAAACACGACGTAGAGTCTGAAGAAATGATTAAAACCCAATCCATTCCAAAGTACCCATAAAAAAATTTAAGTGTTATACCCTTAAAGCTAAAAACATGACGGAAGATGAAATGTTAAATGTCTCAGGTAAAACCTTATAAAGAGTTAATCCACTCGATCATGTTGCAAGGTGTTTGAATTACTTTTACAACTGCACAGAAAAATCAATTCTAATCTCCTTGTAGTTGTAGTACGCGTTCGCTACAAAACTTACCGTAAATGCAATATTTCAACACCACCCCCCTCCCGTTGGGCTTCAATTTCTTGGGTTCCTTATCCAAAATTTTCACCTTCCCCCTCCCCCCACCTTCTTAATTTGCACCAGGAACTCATTTCCGAAGTTAAGCTCTTTTAATCAGGTATGTTGTGAAACTATTACTTTATAAGTACTTGAAAAATTATCATATAGTTCCAAGTTCTATTTTAAGTTCTTAATTTCTATCTTTCTACTAATTTGTCGCCATCAAAAATTACTTATTATATTGTTTAGCTGAAAAACTAGCTATAATATTTTTTCGAACAACAAATTGATGCTTCTAATGTAAAAATAAAAAACCGTCTACATTTTAGTTTATCCGATAAGCTAAAGGAAGCGTGACCTTATGTTGCATGTATGTAAACTCAACTCAATAGCAACGAATACAAGCGATGTGACGCGATGTCACAATGAAACACAAGAAAGGTAACTTATACTGTCCACTGCTGCACAGCAACTGTCTGCTTGATATTATGGTATGCTCGCAATGGTGTTGGAAGTTAAAAGAAGGGTTTCACAACCAGAAATACGCTTCAGTACCCTTTAATGTAAACTTCCTTATCCAAGATCATTGTTCGCTTGCTTTTGACATTTTCAAATTTCATGACTCTCAATGTTTTCCACGAAGTTTTACAATTTTTTATCACCTAGTAATGTTCTAATAATTGCGGGCGACGAAAGGGAGCACGCAACACTAATCTGAACGCATGCGCACTATGTATCTAAAAAGAAGAGAGACTTTCTAAAGAGAGAGAGACATTTTTTCGTCTTCCAACTGGTATGAATGGAATGCTTTGACAAACTCGTTTGGCGATTTAATAAGAGCTTGTTTGACAGATTGTGATACACGATCACGCTGCGGTTGCTCATCTCCACGTGGAGTCTGCATTGTTTTTAAAGCAATATTTCTATAAACATGAACCAGTGAGCAGCGCACATACTTGAGATTTTGTAAGTTATTTCATTTTATTTTCCCGACGCGTTTCAATTGTATACAGCAACCTTACATTAACTACAGGATACCCTGCAACTTTCGATAATTTATTCCTGCGCATTCGTCGTTCTTTAAAAATAAATGCGCTGTTAAATCGGAACAATAGTGCGGGGTATTCTGTCGTTATTCCCAACCTTCTTCAGGGAATTTACAAAATTACAGCAACAACACAGCGATTTATATTAACAGCACATGAGCAAAACCAGGAAATGACGCAACTACTGAATTACGCTTTGTGAAAAGATATTTGGTGTTTAAAAAATTGATCTTTATGCTGAAAGTGTTAAAATGAATTACTTTGAGGCTTACAGTTAGAACTAAAAATATTGTTTTAAAAACTAAAGATTTTCAACAAAGAGTGTTGTATGACTTCCTCAAATGGTAATACTTCCCCAGTTTCCCGCCCGCACATTCTAAGCTCTGCTTACCCCTAGTGTAAAAGGATCCTCAATTTACTAATATCCGAAATATAAACTATAATAAACCAGCAAAGGAATGTATGAAACATGAGTAAAATAAAATGGATAACTGGAAAACTAAGTTGAAATTAATTTATACTGACGTGTGCCAAAAAGGACGAAACAGCTGTCTACGGTTGAAGTTACTGGTTTCTTAATCCGAGCTCTTACTCATATTGGTTCACTGACAAATTAATTTCAAGGCAGTTTCCAGCTATTCATTTTATTTTACTCGTTTCATACATTTCGTAGCTGGGTGATCTTCTCAGATCCTACGTGATATGGCATTTTGTACACGGTATTTATTATTGTAGTTTATATTTCATATATTTGTGACCGGAGATCTTCATAGATCCGAAATGCTATTTATTCTTAAACATGGTTTTGACCATGTGAAACTTCACTGGATTGCTTTGTCAATTCTTAGTTCTTAATTTGTCAGTGAACGGATATGTTTTTCGAGTCGGTTATGGGTGACAACTTTGAGCATGATGAACAGCTAGCCCTTGGCTTGCTGTTTACGCTAGCTTCTACACCGTATTGACGAGTCCCAAAAAGGACGAAGCAGCTGTCTACGGTTGTAGTTGCTGGCTTGATCCGAGCTCTTACTCATATTGGATCACTGACAAATTTATTGCAACGTAGTTTTCCAGCCATTCATTGCCAACGAGCCAGCCGAGCGAAGACGCGAGGCTGGCTAGGCGGCAGCATTATAGAGCCGCACGTGCGAAAGAGCTATACAGGCAGAAAAAATCTTGAGTGATCCAGAAAGATGTAAGTAATGTAGGATTTTATGACGTAATGCCAAAGAGGCCTTTTGTCTTTGAATGGACCAGTCACAGTGTGTTAACTTTGTGACGTCAAGGCAGCATGGCGAACATACAGCGGCTATGTAATTCGACTCATTTTATTTTTATAAAACAAGATTGCCGTTAAAGAGAATCATTTCAATATGCTAAACAAAATGTTACGATAAAAGTGTGTATGTTCATATGGTTTTTAAACGTAACGCGCACGCTGAGATATTTTAGTTTATGTTTCTTTCCAAATAGTAAAATGAGTGCACCAGTTGTCTTGCTCGTTGGCACTTAGCGATAGCTATTGCTAGTTTTATTTTGCAATTGCTATTATCCTTTCTTATAATTAGCCAAGAAAATGAAAGGAACACATGTTCCTCTGAGAAATATCATCATGTAAAGGTGTAATCATCAGTGCTTTGTGCACTGTTTATTAGTATTTCAAAGATTAAGATTATGCTTCCATGAGCAAAGATGCAAAAATATGAATGTTTGTGTTCATCATGTTCTGCTTTTACCAATTAAGATTATATAATACCCATTTTCCATGATTTTCAGGGACCCTAATGGCAATTTCATAATTTTCCAGACCTTGAAAAGTTAAATGAATTTCTCTAATTACATAACTTTCCAGGTTTTCTATGACCCGTACGAACCTACGAATGTCTAACCATTTGTAGATGTTAGAGCAAAGCAGTACATTCCCCTTAAAGACAGTAGTTCATTTAAGAAATAAAACATGTTCTCCGTGCCTTCATAGCCTGCTGAAAACCGCAAAGAATTCTAGAGTTAAGTAGCACCTGGCAAACATCTTTTCCTTCATACCAACTCACTTTGTGAATCAATAACTACTCTTGTCTTCAGAAGTGCTACGAAAACTGCGCTACTTTTTGATGCAATGGAATCCATTTTTTGGGACTTCCACTTTCTACAATGTAAGAAGAAGTTTGAATATTAAATTTGAAAGACTGAATATTGAATTTGGAAGTTTGAATATTGAATACTGGAACCTTGAATACTGAATATCGGTTTTGAAATATCCTGCTTCTACCCCCGACGAGACGCAGTCGGATACCATCAGGTAGCATCCGGTTTTTCCTTCAAATTGTCGTTTCTTTTACCATAACCTTTTGCTTTTAGACTGAGATTGACCCGTAATTACCTTGAAAATATCACCAAACAATTTAGCATGTCCGATTTAATGGGAATTGATGTATCATTTAAGTTTTTCGTTCAAAGATAGACATATTTATATCAAGGCGACAATCTTGGATTTGGCGGCCATCTTGATTTTCCCAAGTGTCAAGTGAAAACAGGGTTATCGTGGTTCGATTCGGGTGGACTTGTACATGTGAACTACCCTACCCCCAGGAACATTTCTAGCTAAAAGGCTTTATTAACATTTCTGTCTAACTTCTCTCATTTATTTACGGGCCTAGAGTGACCTAGTGATCGAGTAGCATATATACACGGCCGCTAAAACTCGTCTCCGGGGGTGTGTTTTCACATTACCCCATGAGCATCCTTGGGTATACCCACCAGTTGAAAAGGCACACATTTGAAATATGCTCATAATATAGGGTTGTCAGTCAATATGCGCCGGCGACCGGCGATATCGCCAGCTAATTGAAGGTTTTCGCCGGCTGAAAATTGGCGGAATTAAGCGGGAAAAAAGCGGTCATTAGAAAAACGATTTAAGAAAAAAATAAATAAAATTAGGGTGCCATCTAATTTCAGAATATCTACGCCAACTTTAAATTTTATTGACAACCCTACTCCTGCCAACCTCGTAAATTTTAGTTAAAAAAGTAAAAAGAATATTTTTTCTTAGACGAGAGTTCAATGTATGATCATGATACTGAATTTTATTAACAGTTTATTCTCGTGTGTACTCCCTATAACAGCTGTCCATAGCAATCAATCTCGCAAGCAATCAGGCTTACTCTTTTACGGTAGTTTAAAGGGGTAAAGCCCGCTACCAACGTTGTCATAGTGCTCAATATAGCGCATGGCTTGAGGTTAGCCACTCGTACGTTAGTGCTATCTATAATTGCGTTCTCCCTATAATGATATGGTAGGTATGATCGTTGTGTTTATAGGGGTTGAAATTAGCATCTGAGTATTTTTTAACGGTTTCCAGAAAAAAATCAAAGTTATTTCATTAAAAAGGTAATTTTTAGGGTCGAAAATATTCAAGCTTTTGTCATTTTCTAGGGGTATATTTTTTCTCATTATCCGATGAGCAGTATGCTTATCATTTTACTCCGAATAACCCCCTCCCTCCGGGGGGAGATTACTTTTACAATGCTGGAGTCTCAGAAATGCACCCTATGAGCGACGTTTCTTTGAATTAAACCATGATCACGAATTTATTGTCCTTTAAAACTGCAGAGTGCACCTATTTTGAATCTTAAAATATAACATAGAGAATATCACACACTAGCGTGAAGATGTCATACGAAATCTATTTTGGAGTTGTTCATACAATATTCTACGAGCGAGCGCAGCAAATGTGCAATGTTCTTTGTATTTTATGGAAAACCAAGGCAAACTAAAATGCAAACAAAAGTTCATTTTTAATTTCATTTTAATGCAAACCCAGCAATATTCTTTATACAAGAACGTGCATAAAAATTCACATAACAAAGAAAAACCTGGTTAAAATTACGAACAAACGTTAACGTTCTTATTTGCTTTTCAAAATTTCACCAACCCGTCGTCTGAAACATTTAAGAAACAAGCAACATGAAATTGGCAGAAAATATAGTTTAGAATTCGTGCCTACATACGGGACATTTGGTGCATAACTTTTTCATATTTTCATTTGTGTAAATTCGGAAAGTACGATCGTATTAGTATCCGGTAAAGCACCATTATAACTGATAAAAATTATAATCAATAATAATATAGAATAAAGACAACCCAAGCAAAATAGACCTGAGCTCAATAAACTGCATTTTTATCGCAAGACCTACCATCAGCATTAGAAATCGAAAGTTCTGAAGCTGTGACGAAACAATTGGGCAAACCAAGTGAACAAGCCATGATGAATATAAACCAGGCAATGAACCCGAAGTTTTGTATCATCGTCAACTCAAATTTTGGATAAATCAGCTCTAGTTTAAAATCAAAGGTAAAACGACAAACATGATTGGATAAAACCACAAACGAGCAAGAAATGACTCAATATTTCTCAGCGACTTACATAAGCAGTGATATGATTGGATGAAACGACTTTTTATTGTTACACTTTTTTTCTACAGTTTCCTCATTCATTCTGATGTTCGTGGTTTCTCCTCTCGCAAAACTGACCGCCTACATTTAGACGTCAGCTTTGTGTTTTATTTACGGTGATGATCAAACCTTTTAACCGAGAGTCGATTAAATCACGTGTTTTTATCCTAGACAATCGCCGAGGCGCTACCATATATTTTTTTAAAAATTCAATATTCAAAAGTATCGAATTTTGGGTTTATATCCATAAATTATTAACTAAAACAAAAAACTTACCCGCATTTCCAAGTATTCAGACGTCTCGTCCTCTTCATTACACCGTATGATCTTGTCCTTTGATGTCGGCTGTGGTCTGACTACAACACCTAAGCAAAATAGCAAGCAACTCAGTTCCAAATCCCAAACATTACCAAATAATTCAAAAGCTGTATATCGAGACAATCCTTTTTTTCTGGCTCAAATGTTAACGGTTTCCTAAAAGTGAGAATTTAAATGCTAACGTTGTGCTGAAGAACACGTTTCAGGTAAATGTTATGGGACGTTGGTGGTATCCCAAGACAGGTGAAATTATTCTCTTACTACGTGGTGCCTGCTCCGACTTAGAAGACACTTACGCTTTGAATTGGTAGCTTTAAAGATTTGTAGAGGATTAATGTAAGAACCAAAATGGTTTCGGTAGAAAGAACTCATTATAGGAAGAGATATTGGGTAAGATAACATAAGGCTTACTATATGGGCAACGTGCCGACATTTCAACCGTATTGATATCATATATATATGATCTTTCAGTTGTACAAACCACGCCTTTAGCACCAAATGTTATGGTTGAAGCTTGATACAGTACGTTAGGGGTTTCTGTTTAACGATATCTATCCAAAATCTGAT
This sequence comes from Zoanthus sociatus, assembly GCA_025331085.2. NCBI lineage: Eukaryota > Metazoa > Cnidaria > Anthozoa > Zoantharia > Zoanthidae > Zoanthus > Zoanthus sociatus. Next base: position 3,005 of record JAOBAY020032528.1, on the reverse strand, counting down.
GGGATTGTGGCCGATCGTTAACATAAAAACAGCTGTTTAGTCTTATAAATCTTTTATTAAGGGATAAAAATCACAAACTTTAAGAAACATCAGATGTTTCAACGGTCTGATGTTATCATCAGCTACAAGCGATACGAGAATTACCATACTCAAGTGAAAATTTCTCTTTAACCATTATCGTCTTAAACTGATAAAATATAAAAAAGATATACAAATATAACCGTTTCTCAGATTTGAAAAAACTAGATTATTGTGCCGTTTTTCATTATTCGAGATTGATATTTCATGCATTGATATTATAATCAAATGAACCTTTTGCGTTAATTTTGATAAAATGAATTTATAGTGTGCTTTGCCCTGCATGCATAAGATGAAACTTATTAATCTTTTAAAGTCATTTTGAGACTTAAAGCCCCAAAAAAAACACCCCAAAATTGACCACGGTTTGCTACTATTATACAGATAACAAATTTCGAGTTTCCAAGGGAGGGCAGTTTCCTTGAAACATGAAACAGAAAAATAAGAGAGATTAGTGTTCCTTATTGCTATTATTGATTTGGTTTCAGTGTAAGAGAATCTAATTCATACTATTCAGGCTGTAGAAAGTGCAAATTCAAAGGTAAATGATGTTTGAAACCAATAAAGAATATTTAGAAAAATGTTTAGATAATACGTGCGTATTTTCATTGAGCCAGTGATATGGTTGGCTGCCTTAAAGTTGTGAGAATTTACAGTTCATGAAAAAAATATATTAACTCCACATACTCTCTGTATATCGTCTTTCTCTTTGTTAAGTAGGAAAAACAAATTATAAAAGAAATAAAACATGTTCTCCGTGCAATCATAACCACGTGGAAATTTCGGCAAAGTTTAAGAGAAATTTGAGAGAATTCTCTCTTAATATAAAAACTCTTTTTATAATATTTACCTCCACCAGAGCTGTCACTTGGAATTTCGTAGGTGTCCTCCTCAATTTCTAGCAGAAAACAGACAATGAGTTTCTGAGTTTAACAACGACATCGACAGAAACAGTAGCAACAACAATAGCAACAACAACAAAAGCAACATCAATAAAGATAAGTTAGCAATAACAGCAAAAAACAACTAAACAACAACAACAAAACAATAACAATTATAAAACCAAACAGCGACAACAAAGAAAATAATAACATCAACAGCATTTAAAAAACCCAAAATGAGAAACAACAGCAGCAAAGACAACAGCAACGACAACAAAATAATAACAATAAAAACTAAACAGCGACAACAAAGAAAAAAATACCATTAATAACACCAAAAATCAACAACAGCAACAACAGCAACAAACAACAACAACAAGTTTATTAAGAAAAGTTAAAAACATACAAAAATTGACTAACTACTGCTCACAGTTAGCTACAGCTATTCGAGGCGAGCAGTGGCTAGTTTTCCAAAACAGCAGCAAATTAACAGCAACAAAAACAACAATTGTAACAACATTAACAACAACACCAACACCGATAAATACTAGTTTTCCAAAACGTTTCCAAGAACTTCCAAAGCCACTTTAACCCCTAGCCTTGCTCAAGCACAAGACGAAAAGACTCGACATTCCAAATCCCGTTTCACGTAGAGGTAAGACTCGACATTGCAAATCCCGTATAACCCCTACCATGATGAGGTAAGACTCAAAGTTTCAAATTCCATAAAAGCCCTGCCATCAAGAGGTTTAAGACTCAAAGTTTCAAATTCCATAAAAGCCCTGCCATCAAGAGGTTTAAGACTCAATTTTCCAAAAGACTTAACTTCTCAAAACACGGACGACTCCTGCCATACTTAAAAACAAGATTAAATCTTACAAAACATTTCCAAGTCTTAAAAAATCTCCAAAAACGTGTCAAGAAAGGTGGAAATTCAATTTGGTTTTCTTTTTATAAAGTCAACTCTAAGCATTTGCGTTTTCGAAATGTAAAAATTAATCAAATCAGCTCTAGAAATCCAGTGTCGCATGCTATCAAAAATCTCTGAAACCGTTTTGGAATTTAAGTTAAACTAATTTTTAACAACAAAAAAATATTCCTTTCCAATAGTGTATAGGTGTGTGATGTAAAACAAAGATATAAATTATAAATTGAAAACACTGCTTAATATGTAACATAAACTTAAAAACACTTTTTTACAATTTTTCGGTGAACGCAAACGACTCAGTAGTGGAAAGCATGGTTTAGTCTGCCTGGAGCTGTGCACTCTAGTTTACCTAACTAACAATACAGTTTATTTTTGATATGTCCAGTTACTCGCTCAGTTACACAATTTAAATCTACAATTATTCACTAGATTTTAACTTTTTCTCTCTTGATCGCAGGGTTTCAACATTTAAATATCAAGATAATTGAATCTACTACCGCGAAACTGAGACAGTGATTTAGCTTGAAACAAGTAAATGAAGAACATCTCACCATCTGGAGGACAATCGTATATGTTTTCGTCATCTTCATCTTCTTCATCATAATCCTAGGATAATACAGATGAAATAAAGTATTAGTTTTTATGTATCCATAAGTGATAGATCAGAAACATAAAATCTTTTTGAAAATACAACACAAGGATAGTTTGCCGTTCTTTTGTAAACTCAAACGTTTACTGAAGGAAGTTTTTTAGGTTCTTAATTTTTATACCTATCACTTGTTTTCTAATATTTGTTTTGAAACGTAGAAAATATAATTGACAACGAGACAGCTGAAGACGCGAGGCTTGCGAGGCATCATCATCATAGAGCATTGGGGCGACGTTGAGGCACACGGAAAAAATCTCGAGTGATCCGGAGACATTTAAGTAATGGCAGATTTTAAGATGTAGTGACAAAGACGCCAATTATAGTTCGTTAACCTTGTGACGTCAAGGCAGCATGGTGAACAAACAGTGGTTAATTCATTTTATCAAAAACATCACACAAACCACTTTTACCCCTGTTTAACAAGACAAAGCAAAAAATGCCACCGAGAATCGAAAAATGGGTCATGGAG